>VZSE01002986.1:225602-243547 GCA_013398275.1 Promerops cafer
CCGGGCGGGGGGGGGGGGGGGTGATGTGTGGTCATGGGGGCGGGGCCCCGCCGAGGGAGGCGGGGCTTACACCTTTCTTTTCCCCGCCTCCAGACAACTCCCTCGTCTCATTGGCCGACTCGAGTGCACCGGAGGCGACAGGCCAATCAGGGCGAAGCACCCGCCCCTGGGCGCAGTTCTCTCAGTTCGCATTGGCAGATCGAAGGGAAACTGAGGCAGAGGGACTGCCCCTGCCCACCCCGAGCCCCAGGGGCAGCCCGACGGTTCCAGCCCCGGCCCCACCGGTCCCGGGGCCGGGTCCTGCCGCAGCCCGGCCTGGGGCTGCACCCCGCCCTGGCTGTGCCCCCCTTCCGGCGGGCCAGGGCCCCGAGCCCTGTAGTGGGGAGCCCGTGGGGCAGGAGCTCCCCATTGGGGACGGGGCCCGTTCCCATGTTTGCTCCTCCCGGCCCTGGCAGCTTCCCGGGCCAGGAGGACGAGCAGCGGCCCCCGACAAATCCCCTTCGCGGGGTGGAGAGGACGCGAGGAACGGGACGCCGGCATGCCAGCAGGGCGCCCGGCGCTCTTCCTGCCTCAGTTTCCCCGCTCGACGCTACGCGCACCCCTCGCCCGGCTCCGGAGGAAACAGCGCAGATAATCCGAGCAACGCCCCGACCCTTCCGGGGCACAACCGGGCTCCGAGGGGGCCGGACCACGGCCCCCCGCGCCCGGGCGGATGCAGACAGCCCCGCTCGCTCCGAGCTGCAGCCCCAGCGCATCTCCCCAGCCCTGGGCACCGGGATGCACGGGGGCGGGCTGAGGCGGCGCGCAGCTCATCACACCCTCTGGGAGCAGCCCCTGCAGGCCCCCAACCCCCCGGGGACCTCCCCCTCTCCCCTCTCCCGCACAGGAAGGGGGTGAGGGGGAGTAATATCCCCCTCCGCGTTACCTTTCTCCTGAAGCGGGGCGCTCCCCTCCTCCCTGCTAACCTGGGCGATGATGGACTGGTGCTCCATGGGNCTGCAAACATGGATCCCGGGCGCGGTTTCAAGGAACCCCTTAAAAGGGCAACGGCGGCGGCGGGGGGGGGCCTCCTCCTTCTCCCTCCTCCTCCCGGCACCCGCGCCTCCCGGGAGGAGTGGGGGTCCCCGCCGAGCCGCGATTGAGACAGAGACGGGTTGTGTTCTGTGGTTTGGCTGGCAAGGACACCCCCTTGCTCCATGGTGACCGTGCAGGGGTCCCCGACACCCCGCCGGACTCTCCCACACCCCCCCCGGCCCGACTGAGAGAGCACGGAGAGGGCGATCAGCCGTGCTGTCACCCCCCCATCCAGCTGGCAGCCCGGGGATCCCTCTGCAGCTACCCCTGGCATATGTACACGTCCCCCCATGCTGGGTGTCCCCTGGAGCAGAGACCATGGGCTAGCGGTTCAAGGCTGGGGGGTCCCCATTACCCCCCGAGCGCACATCTCGCATTGCCTGTCCAGGCCAGCGGTGCGGGACAACAGGTGCTGGGGGGCTGCACCTATAACCGCCGCTTTTTTCTATCGTTCTTTCTACTGCAATCCCCCAATTATTTGGGCAATTAATAAGTCTATATTATCAATACATACAATTCCTCCCCCCCTGCCTTCGGCGGGGAAACGGGGCTGTTTCCAGGCGCTTTCTGCAAAGCGACTCTCGACGGGAGCTTGTGGATGGCACAATTCCCTCAGAGGAAACCCGCCCCCCAAGACCCTCAAGTGCAGCATCTTCCATCCCCCTCCCCTCGCTAGACCTGCGGGGCTCTGCCGGGGCAGCCTCTCATCGCCGTGCCCCCCAGTCCCGCCCAGGCAGTGTCCGGCCCTGGAGGGAGCCCGTCCCGGTCACCACCCTCACCATCTCGGTGGCAGGAGACGCTGTGTGCTCTGTAAGCGATGCCTCGAGGCTGCAGCAGGTTGGAAATTTCCCATCTGAGCTCGTTTGAAATCTTCCACCTCTCCTACGAGCGGTTTGGGAACTTCAGGAGCTGAGATCGCCTTTTCTGGTCCGGTGGGGACCAGGGGCACTGGCGAGGCAGAGATGCGGGCGGTGGCAGACACCGGTTACTGCTGTATCCCCCGGGGCTGAGCCGACATGTCACGGTGGGAGCAGCCCCTGGGAAACAGCGCTGGGAGGGGACCCGTCCCACCTTCCAGCGTGGGGCACAAAGGGGCATGACACGTGCCCACAGGTGACCGCGCTGGGAAATGGGGTCCGGGATTGGGAGGCGCCCCCACAGGGAGCTGCGATGCTGCGGGGCTGGCGGAACTCCAGCAGTACGAAAGCCGATTTACACCTGCGGTTCCCGCACTCTCGGCTCCACGCGGAACATCGCGGCACCACGTGCCCCCGGGGAGCCGTGGCAAGGACCAGGTGCTGTTGGGAACAGGGACACTGCATCCTGGCCCCCCCCCCCCCCCCCCCCGNNCCCCCCCCCCCCCGCCGGTTTTGATGGCGGGCAGCGGTTGTGCCTCAGTTTCGCTGTCCCTCTGCAGTACGGTAGCCGGCTCCCACATCAGGCAGCAGGAGGAAAAGGAAGAAAGAGGCTGTGCTTCCTCTGCTCTCTATTTTGAGCTGACCTCTGTGCTCCTTTAGCCCAGGTGGAACTGGATAGGATGTCTGCCTCATCCCCAGCATCTGGCTGGGCTGCGCTGCTGCGGGATGCTGCTCTCTGTGGGGACAGCGGCAGAGGCCACACACTTGTCCCCTGCAAGACCCCTGTCCCTTCGGCTACATCCTCCTCCTCCTCCTCCCTCTTTGATGAGTCCGGACAGGCCCTGCTAGTCCTCCAATTTATGCAATTAGAAAAGTCTCCGGGCCAATGCCTGCAGCGGTAGTTGGGAGCACCACTTCCAGGTCCACTGCCTGCTCGGGGGCAGATTGGGCAGCTGGGGAGCTCAGGGAGACGCTGTCCCTGTCCTGGGGCTGTGGGACAAGCCCAGGCCAGGAGAAGCAGAGCCCAGCTGGATTGTTTGGGCTGCGGTGTACAGGCACAAGGCAGGAAAGTGTCTGGCTCCACTCAATCCGGCACTCAGGGATCCTTCTATCCCACTCCTAGACTGGGGTCCTAGATGCTCTCCCCTGTTCTCCAACCTAGCTCTAGCCCTGGGAGCTCTGCCCCACCAAGAGCAGCCCCATGGCCAAGGGACTGCAGAGATAGGTCTTGGAGTGGGACACTTCCTCCTAAGGGTTGGGTGGAGGCAGGTGTCCCTGGGCTGAGGGTACTCTGGGTTGCACGTCCCAGCTGGAGAACAGCAAATCCCACAGGCATAACCGCGCAGCCCTGCCAGCCTTCCACCCGCCGAGACCCAGCCCGATGCCCCCCTACCCCTTGGTGACCTCCCCAAGACTTGTACCCACGGGCAGGTGCAGCCCGAGCTAGGGGCGTCTCCTGCTCCTGCTCCTCCTGTGACTATGGTCAGCTGCGCCCCCGGGGGCGGGGGGAGCCCCCGCCTTTTAGTGGGCCCCACAGCTCTGGCCCCTCCTTCAAGCAGCCAGAGGCCGGGCCAACGCGGAGGCGGGGGGGAGGCACCGCCCCACCCGTCCGCCATCGCCCTTTTAAGGAAGGGGACATTCTTCACATAAACAAGCGCGGCCCTGGGAGGGGAGGGGGGGGTCTTTTCCCGGAGTGGGGGTCACGGGCTGGGGGGAGTGTCCGCCCCCCAAAGTTCCCCCTCCACTCCCCGGCCGGCGTGGGTCGGGAAGTGGGATTTTGGGGTGGGGGGTCCTGGGGAGAGGGGGGAGCCTTGAAACAGCCAGGGAGCGTCTCGCAAGTGCGGACCGCAGCGGGGGCCGAAGCGCGGTGGGACCCCCCCCACCCGCGGTGCGGGACCGAGGAGGGGGCGACGGCCGCCGCCGGGGAGGGCTCGAGCGGCTTCGCATCCGCATCCGGCGGTACCGGGAGGCGGGAAACGGGGCATCCGGGGCGGGGAGGGCACGGTGGGGTCCCCCACCGCCCCGCTCCCCCCGGGGGAACGCAAAAAGCTGGCGCTGAGCGCCCCGCACCGCCACGGCCACGCGTCGGCAACCCCGCCCACTCCCCCGCCCGGGGCAAAGGGGCCGTCCTCGGGGTACGGGTGGGCCGAGGGGGTCCCCGCCCCACATCGGGGCCACGCAGCAGCAGCGAGGCCGAGGCCCGGTTACAAACATGCCGTTTATCAGCCGTCCCCCTCCCCCCGAGTTTCGGAGCCCCCCGTGGGGAGGGGGCCGGTCCCGGGGCTGGCCCCGCCGGCGGCAGGCGGTGGGGGGTGGTTAGCGGTCCCCGGCGGTAATTAGCGGTCCCTAGCGGTGATTAGCGGTCCCGGGGGCCGGCGGTTCCTGGCAATAATGAGCAGGGGAAGTCTCCGACGCGGCTCATTCACTGAAGCGTCTGTGCCAAGGGATGGGAGAATCTCCCGCTGCTATCCCATTCCCCTCGCATCAAGCCTTGACCAGCGCCCCGGAACTGGCGGGGTTTGGGGGTGGGAAGAAGCGCTGAGCTCTAAGATCTTGGAGGGAGGTCTGCCGCTCTGTTAACCCTTTCCTTGTTGGGTGTATCTCTGGCTAAAACATGCCCGGAGTCGGAGTGGCAGCAAATCCGTGCCCGGTGTGAGGGGGCCGCGCTGGGCAGGGCCGTGGGGATAATAAGCAGGGATGGGATCTGTCACCGTGTCCCTGTCGGGTCGAGGGCGAGACCAAAATTGAACCGGCTGTGGTGGCCTCGGGCCAGGAAGCGGGCTCCATGCGCGATGCTGCATGTCCAGATCTGCAGGGGCAAAGAGGACAGCTCGATGAGCACCCACCAGGGACACTGTCCCGCCCCTATCCCGCGGTGCCAGCCCTACCAGGTAGGCGACAAAAACCACGTAGGCAGCCAGTAGCAGGCTCAGGGGAATGTGGTACTCCAGGCCATGCAGTGTTGGCAAAAAGTCCACCACGAAGTAAACGTTGATGGCGCAGACCAGCCCCGCGATGAGGGTCATCAGTACCTTCCCTGGGCTGCGAGCAGGGCAGAGGGCATCAGTGCCAGGGCAGGGCCCCCATCCTGTGGGCCACTGGGCACAGAGGGCTGGGGGAACTGAGTTTGTAGGTGAACCAGCCCCCAGCTGGGACATCTCTGCACCCCACAGCTATATTTCACCCTGTGGTGGGGCTCTAGGTGTAGATTTTGGCCACCTTCCAAATCCAGGGCTGGCAGTGCCAGGAGAATGCTGAGGGTCCAGGGGTGCCCAAGGAACCAGATGTGTCATTGGGAGGAGGATGACGAGGGCAGTGATGGGGTCTGTTCCTCTCTAGCTGCCCTGGGCAGGTGGGAATGAACATACCCCTCCAATGTCCATGCAATAATTGCCCCATGGCATGGTTTGGGGGGGCAGGATTGGCCAAAGGGAAGGTGCCTGCAGCCAGAGCTCCCCACTTTGCCTCCTCTGTGCCTCCCCATGCCCTGGCACTCACAGGCTGTTGCTGAAATCCTGCATGAGTGGGTGCAGGCTGGTGAAGGTGAGGACAGGCAGGACGGCAAAAGGCAGCTGAAAAGAGAGGGGGATGAGAACGTCATGGCTGCCAGGCTGGGGTGTTTGGGGGCAGGTGATGCGCTCCCACCCCCTTACCAGGATGCTCTGCAGGACGTTGAGCAGGTCATTCATGCCTGTGAGGTGGCTGACATCCTTGAAAGCTGCCACGAAGACAGTGGGCAGGATGGCAAAGGAGCGAGTGAAGAGCACCCGGGTGAAGCGGGACCAGCGGAGCTGCAGGAAGCCCTGGAACACGGCAGAACCTGCACCCTCGCTGTGCCTGCGGCACCGTGTCGGGGCGACCCCCTAAAACCTGGTTGGGAGGAACATGGGGAGCATCTCCCCCTCCTTTGTGCCAGGGCACTGAGCGGGGTCTTGCACGTCTGCCGGGCCCCACTAGGTGTCAGCTCCGACTCGTTAACAGAGGATCTAATTAATTAGGGAAACATTGCATGGGGCTTCCACAGGGTGCATTGGGTGGGCACTGTCTCTATCCCACCTCCTGGGGAACAGGGACACTGGTGCTAGCAAGCTGCCACCCACCAGCTCCCTGCAAAAATGGTGGGCAATTAACTCTTCCATATACTCCTGGGGGGAGTGTGCTGCCCATAGAACTCCTCCACCCAGGGCCCACCTGTGATTTCCCTGCTCTCAGCCCCTCCCTGTGGGGGCAAGGGCCAGCATCCCTATCTCTCACCTCCATGACGAACTGCCCTGCGTAAGTCCCAGTCATTGTGGAGCTCTGTCCTGCTGCCAGGATCCCGATGCCCCAGATGTACAATGCCACTGCCCCGAAATAGCAGCCCAGGATGACGCCCTGTGTAGGGACACTCCAGTGGGCACCCTAGAGTGCACTACCCCAGGCATTCCCACCAGCTCCCAGCTTTGTAGTGCCCCCAGCCCCAGGGGTCGGTGGGGAGAGTGCTAAATCCCCCAAATGGGAATGGATGCTCATTGGACACAGCCTGGTGCCACTCACCCCCTGGTAGATATCCACAGAGACTGTCTTGTTGTTTGTGGGGAAGATGCTGGCATAGTGACTGATGCTGCTGTTGATGCACTTGTTGTGCTGTAAGGCATGGCAGGCGCGAGTGTGACAGCCACCCAGCAGCTCCCACAGATGCAGGGGATCCCCACACATCACATCTCAGGGAATGAGAACATGCAGTCCCTAGGGGATGCTTGTCCCACCCATGTCCACAGCCGGGCACAGCCGTCATCTCCCTGTGGACATGAGGTGACACTCACCACGTCCTCGTTTCGCTGGTGGTAGAAAGCCTCACCGAAGACAGCCATGACAAAGAGGTTGATGAGGAAGGAGACAAAGAGGGCCAGGCAGGACTCGGTCAGGAAATACGTATTGGCCTCCTGCACTGCCTCCTTCTTGGACCGGTCGATCACCCGTGTCTGGGCATGGCCAGTGCCATGGGTGTCACGGGGTCACGTGAGCACCCCTGTCCCACAGCCAGGACCAGCTGGTCCCCACCAGGTGTACCCTGAGGCACCCTGGCAGAACAGTGCCCATGGCAGTGCCTTGATCTCACCTTGACCAAGGAGGAGTGGAGGAAGATGTTATGGGGCATAATGATGGCGCCAATGATGCCCATGGCCTGCAGCAGCTCCTTTTGCCCGCAGCCTGGGCAGCTGGGCAGGAAAATGCCCTTCAGCACCTCCACCTGCTCTGGCCTCACCACCACATACTGGGAAGCAGTGAGAAGAGGCACTGTGAGCTGCCACCCACCTACCACAGGCTGGTAGCAGTGGGGACACCTTGTGGTGAGGTCCCTTGCCAGCCTTGCAGGAAAAGGGTTGTCCCCAGCTCCTCCCTTCACCTCATAGCCAAAGGTCAGGGCCATGATGGTGATGAGAAGGCCGAAGAAAGCCTCCAGTTTGCGGAGCCCTAGAAAGGTCAAGAGATGGGGTGGAATGGTGCAGGGGACACTGGTGCCACACGGGCACCAGGGCTGCCTGGGTGACAGTACCCCAGCCCTCACCCTGGCACTCACCGTACTTATCGAGGAAGAGGAAGAAGAGGGTGTCCACGATGGTGATAAGGACCCCACCCCAGAGGGGGATGCTGCAGGATGGCCAGGGGTGGGATTAGATACGTGGCCCCCTGTGGAGTAGGGCCATGGGGGAGGCTGGGGGTCCCTGTGGGGAGGCTCACCGGCCAGCTGAGAGCAGGCTGAAAGCAATGGCTGTCCCGATCACCTCCTGCATGTCGGAGCCAATGATGGCGATCTCAATCATGAGCCAGAGCAGCACGCGGGGCACCTGGAGGGGACAGGGCACCATGAGGTGCCTGAGCCCACAGTGACACGTAACTCTGGGCAAGCTGGCACAGCATCCTGGGTGCAAATCCCTGTCTCCAGGCTGTAGCAGGCCACCCAGAGCACCATGGGGACCCCAGAAGACCCACCCCTCTCAGCTTCTTTCACAACACAATCTCAGGATGAAAGATGGATGCTAAATCTGAGCCTGTTCCCCCCCTCCTCATCTCTGCCCCAGTGAGACCTGAGGATAGCACCCATCTGTCTAGATATGGGGGGTTTGAGGGAGGCAGGGCAGAGAGATGTGTCCAACCCTCCTTTTGGGGACCTGTCATTCAGCCAGCATCTCCTTGCTCGTTCCCCCCATCAGGATCTTGACACTTAGATAGGACCCCCAACTCCCCTCCTCCTCTGTCATGTGATCCCTCCCCTCGAGCCCCCCAGCTTTCTGCCCCAACACGCACAGGCTTTCCCGCGTCTCGGCTTCGCGTTGCTGCCCCGACGCCTGGGCTTGCTCCCGCGGGGGACGCTCTCATGTGTCCCCAGGTCAGACCAGGACACTGTAGTAGCTGCTTCCCACCTCTCACCCTGGGCCCCCGTACTGCAGGGCTGTGGGCACTAGGTGGGGGACACTGGGGCTTGGGGGGCTTTGGGGAGCCGCTGAGAGAGGCAGGTCTCTCACAGCATCTTCCTGCTCCTCTCCAGCCCTGCAGTCCCTGCTAGGACTGTCAGCAGCCCAAGCATCTGGTCCACCCCAGACTGTGACTCCCAGGGGCCTCTCCGTGGTTGCTCACCTTGGGGTAATAGAGGTAGCAAATCTCGCCCAGGTCCTTCCCGGTCACCACGCCTAGACGGATGGCCAGGCGCTGGCACAGCAGCCCCAGGACGGTGGCCCACAGCAGCACCCACAGCAGCTGGGGGGCAGGAGGGAGGGAGGCAGTACAGACTGGGTACTGGGTAGGATCCAGCTGCCTGGGGGTCCCCCGTTCAACCAGGGGTGGAGGGAAGAGAGGAGGTGCACGTGCTCTCCCAGCCCAGTCAGAGTGGTGCCCCCCTGGCACCCCTGGGTGCCCTCTCCCTGTGCCGAGGGCCCCCGTGCCCTTCCTGCTCCCGGGCTGGGGAAGCCAGCTGCCATGGGCAGCCGTTGGCGCTGGAGAGGTTACAAAACCCCTGCCTGCTTCCTGAGCATGGGGCCGGGCTCACCTTGAACCCCGCCACTGCTCCGCATTGCAGGTCTGACTCCACGTTGCCTGGGTCCAAGTAGGCGATGCTCATGAGGAAGCCGGGACCGGTGAAAGCCCAGAGTTTCCTAAAGCTGAACCCAGGCTGGGACAAGGCAGCAGGTCAGAGCCAGGAGCTTCCGTTCAAAACCAGTGTCTCCTAATTGCACATCCAGTCCCCTTTAGCCCAGTGCTGCCCGCATGGATGTTTAGCACATTTTCCTGACAGTTTTGGAGAGGAAACTGCTGCTCCCAGCCTCTCCCTGTTAGCAGCAGTGCTGGAGGGGCAGTGAGCCCCATCTCACCCATTGGACAGTGATTTGCAAGGGGGGTCCCAGGGCTGTCAGGCACTATGAATTGCATTCCATGGGATTCCACTGCTGTCCTCTGCTTTTGCTACTCCTCCTGACTAGGGAATACCATTCCTTCCCCTTCTCTGTTGCACTGCCCCGAGACCAGATGAGGATGGGGGGGCTGGTGGGGTGCAAGCAGCCTTGGGGTGCCCCACTGGGCTCATCCATTGGTGGCCCAGGAGTGTGTGAGCAGTGGGGTGATTGCCCCATTGTCTCAGTTTCTCCATCTGGAAAACGTTAAGCATGGAAACACTAAGCCTAGGGCTGTGACTTGCCTGAGCTGGGTCTGGCGTGCTGGGGGCATGTCCCCAGGGCATGACCAAGACACATATTCCCCACTGCAGTGGCCCTTTGCCTCCCCACCTCCAGCTCCCGGCAGCACTGTCCCGCTCCCCCGCCCTCCCTGAGAGCCTTGCAGCGCCTACCCCGCTGCCCTTGGGGATGCTGATGAGCTCATCCAGGTAGGTCTGGTCCTGAGTGCCAGGGTGCTGCTGCGGGGGCACAGGGCTCCTGCCAGTGCTGTAGCTCTGCTCTTGGCCCCCGTTCAGGGACCTGGTGAGGCCTGAGGGGGACAAGGAAGAGGAGGGGAGGTGGCAGCCTGCCAGGGGGACAAGGACACAGGTGGGCTAGCAGCCCTGGTACCAGCTTCCTCCAGTCCCACCTGACCCTGCCTGTTGAACCCCATGAGGGAAAAGCACCAGCTTTCCAGGGGGAAATGAAGATGGCTATATGGGATCTATCAAAGGCTACCCAAAGGGGTCAGATGCCACCTCCAGCTCAGGTGTCTCAGCCCCATCTTCACCAGTCCAAGAGCCAAGTGCATTTCTGGGCAGCAGGGACAGGAGGGGACCCTGCTCCAGCTCCTGCTGCTGGATGGGCATAGAGTGAGGACAAGAAGCTGGTACTGGTCCTAATCCCTCCTCTGCAGCCCAACTACATCCTGAGAATTGGTTGAATCACATTCCCAGGCTTGAGGGAACAGAGGATGGGGGAGGCTGGGAATCCAGGACAGGCTGGGGGGGATGGTGCCTACTAAAAGACAGAGCACAGTCAGGGGTCCCAGGGTGGAGGGAAGGGGGTCTAGGGGATGAAAGGAGGCACAAGGCGACCCAAGAAGTGTTGTGAGGCTCACCTGGTTCCAGTGATGGCATGGGTGGACCTGATCCAGCCACAGTGCTGAGGCTCCCTGATTTCAGCAGTGAGTGCAGTGCCTGCTGCCCAGCTTTTAAAGGACCCCCCGCAGTTGTGTCATTCCCCCCCCTCCTCAGGAGGAGAGGAGGAGGATAGGAGAAGGAAGTGCTCCTTCCCTACCCCTATGAGCACACACAGTCTCGGTTCCCCCCCAGTGCCAGCAGGCCCCTTCCCTCCCCTTTGCCTCACACATTGCAAACACGAGGCACCCTCACCGAGGCGTGGGAGCATGTCTGCATGTCACTCTCCATCATGTGCTAAAGGTTCTGCTTGGGTGACTGGGGCGGCAGGGGACAGTGTCCCACAGAGTGAGAAGGGAGGGCTGGCTGCATGGGAGTAGGGGAAATGCCACAGAAGTGGGAGTGAGGAGGAAGCAGGCACGTGTTGCATAAGGAGATCAAAATGCACCCTAGCTGCTGGGGGAAGCACCCAGCTAGGCAGGCTCTGTGGCACAGGGTGCTCACATCACCCTCGGGTGCAGGGACCTTCATGCCAAAGATGGGGTGCCAGTGTTGCAGTGTCAAGCTGTGCCAACGAAAGTGGGTACCCTTCTGCCAGCCATGCCCAGGGAGATGGGCAAGGGGTGTCCCCCAGGAATACGTGGGGTGGTGGCAGGCGCAGGGATGTGAGCCTGACCTTGCTCCACTGTATGCCCCAGGCACCCCCCACCCCCTAAGCAAGGGCTAGAACAGCTGGGAGGAGGACAGGGTCCCACCCAGAAGGCATGGTGGGGCTTTAGCACACAGCTCAGCTCCACCTGCCCTCCCTGAGCCTCAGTTTCCACAAAGCAAACAAGACTGGACAGGCAGTGCTGGCTGCTTTATTTGCTGTTAGCTGGAGGGTGGCCACTTGGGTAGTTGGGGAGGGGGCTGGCAGCCCCAGTGGAGGCAAAGGGGGTCCCAATGGGCCGCTGGTAGGCAAAGAATTCTGCAGCAAAGGAGATGGGGTCGTTTGGCTGCTGGAGGAGCAATGCCTGGAGGAAGTCAGACAGCAGTGCCCGGACCTCGGGGTGCTGCTGGAGGTAGGCAGCGTGGGATAGTTGCAACTCATCCTGCAGTGGGATGGACAGGGTGGGTGAGGTGGGCATGAAGACCCATTTCCCCCCCGGGCACTGTGCCAGGGTGAATGGGACAGGAGCCTGGGTCCTTTCTCACACTTAAGAAGGCATGAGGAAGGATGTTGGTTGGCCTGCCCCCTCAATGTGCCTCCTGGGCACACCAGGGGAGACCCTGCTGCAGTCTGGCACAGCCCCATGTCCCCTTGTCCCCATGCCCACCCATGTTACCTTCCTGTCCAGGAAAAAGGAGTAGAGCTGGATGTCTTCCTCCCAGTCCAGCGGCTCTTTGGGGAAGGGGAGCTGGGGCTCGAACCTACCTGGCAGTAGAAGGGCAGGGCAGGGTGTTCCCCCTTGACTTCCAGACAGTGAGCAGGGGCTGCCTGTGCTGGGGGGGCACAAGCCCCTGCTGCTCAGTACCTGACTTGCTGAGGATGGACTCATCCTGTAGAAGCATCAGCACTGGGGAGCCAATCTGCATCAGCTGAGCCAAATGCCTGAGAAGGGAAGAGCCCTTGATGTCCCCATCTTGGGTCTCACCAGACTGGCAGGGTTGGGGTGTCTCTGACTGGCCCCCTGCCCTTACCCGTTGGGGAGGAAGCTGCTGTGCCAGACAGTGGAGGCACCCGTGCTGGTGTGCACGGCTCGCTCGATCACAAACACCTCTGTCTCTGCTGAGCCCACTGCCTGCTGCTGGATGCCCAGGGCAGACTGGGGGTGGTACAGCCAGGGGTCAGCCTTGTCTAAGAGTCACCCCTGCCCCCAGCTGCCATTCCCATGTGTCCCCCCATGCTGTCAACCACGTTCCGCCCACTCCTACTTGCCACATCCCACCCTGGTATCCCCAACCTGACCCAGACCACCCCCATCCCACAGGCCCCCCTGGCTGGCGGCTCACATAGCTGGAGGTGCAGAGGTCGCCCTCAGTGTTGATGGCTGGGAAGACAAGGTCGGGGGGCACTGTCTGCCGGCGTGCCAGCACCCTCAGCAGCAGGAGGCTGGCACCCTCCAGCAGCAGCCCCTGCAGCTTGGCCCGGCTGTATGAGAAGCCCTGGCACTGTGGCTCTGCCTGCAGAGAGACCTGGCTACCTCATGGGACAGCCACAGCTCCAGCATCCCCAGGGACAGCAACCCCCAGAGCCTGGGCACCCCTGGTGAGACAGGCCAGCTGTGCTTCCCCCTCCCAGGATGTGACCCTGCCCTCAAGCTCACCTCTCCCTCCTGCAGGGTCTTCGTGACAGTCATCCCATGCTCGTGGCTCACAATGTGGGTCGTCTTCTCTGTGGGGTGTGGTCTGAGCTGCGGGAGGGGTGGAGGGTAGAGCCAGGGCACCCCTTCTCTGAAGAGGCACTGCCCAGCACCGCTGTCAGTCGAGGTACCATACCAGATGCATTGTGGGAAACTCCCCACCCCAGCTGCCACCCAGAGGAGGGGCACCCAGGCTGGTGCGGCAGAGCTGGAGTGTAAGCATGACACACCAGACTACCCACAGTAGCCTTGCAGGGGGCACAGCCCCCAGGAGGGCACCACTGCAGGGCACACCGCAGGGCAGCGGGTAGGACACAGGGAAGGGGACATGCCACCACCATATCAGTCACCTCCAGGCACTCCTGCTCCTCCTGCTCCAGGGTCTCCAGCTGCCAGGTCACGTAGGCTGGCAGAGCAAAGCCATGCTCAACCAATCCTGTTGGCATTGTCCCCATTCCCAGCCCTGGGGGCCGGTGGACATGGATGTTCCAGCCCTGGGGAGGAAGGAACCCCCCAAGCCACCGCTGGCTCACCTTTGAGGGTGCTGGAGGTAGGCACACCATCCTGCTTGCCTCGGAACCTGGTTTGCACCAGGATGCAGCTCTGCACTGGCTCACCTTCCCGCTGGTAGGGTGCCCACTGGGCTGCCATCCACCACTGGCCCTCTGCCTTGTCCCTTCGTGGGGCCCCCACGGCCACCACTGCCAGCGTCTCAGCAAACAGGCACCACTCCAGCTCCTTCAGCCCTGCACAGAGGGATGGTGACCCCAACACAGAGGGACAGTGACTGCGAGGAGATGGTCACTCTGGTCACTCCCTCCCGGCGTGACTGCCGCCCCTGCCGAGTGCCCCTCCCTGTCTCCATTACCCCCCGGAGGCTGGGCCGAACCCCTCACCATTTATCCCGCTCAGTCCCTCACTATCCGTCCCCCTCCTACGGGACCCGGTGCCCCCGCACCTTGCACCGGGCACGGTGTGGCGGGACAGGGGGGAGGCTGCAGGAGGCACGCACCGATGAGGCTCAGGAACTCGGCAGCAGTGTTCGCCATGCTCGGGGTCTCCTGTGGGCTCTCGAGAGGGGGCTCCATGCCTCGCCTGGGGGCTCCTGACGCAAGACCCTCAGGTGAGGGGGCGGGGTGGCTCCCCCGAACCGCGGTACCCGCCCCACGCGTGACCCCGGGGGGGACAGTGACACCCACCCCTCCTCTGCAGACCCCAGCCCCTGTCGCCCCCCGTCCTTCCCCCGGGCCCCCGCCCTGCCGGACCGACCCCGGTGCCCCCGACGCCTCCCCGTCTCCCAGGCAACGCCCTGGCCCCACCTCTAAAAGGGGCCGCGCCCCGCCGCGGGGTTTAGCGCCGGGGAGTCCCCACGGACGAGGAGAGAAAGGGACGAACAGGTGTAAAATCGATCCAGTCTTTTATTTGGGGCGTGGGGGTGATTCTGGCTCCGATCCCCAGTGAAGCAGCATCCCCCCATACTCCAGCAGTGCGACCCTATGGCCCTGTCCCTGTGTGTGTGTGTGTGTGTGTGTGTGTACGGGGGGGGCTCCGGCGTCAAGGATGGGGTGCTGGAGAGGAGCCCCTTGCCTGGAGGTAGTACTGCCGGTCTGCCTCCCCTTGCTGGCTCCATCCCAGCCCCCACAAAGGAGATGCACAACACTGGGGGCTTAAGGGGAGGGGGCAGAGTGGCAGTGGTGGTGGTGGGGAAATTGGAGACTCCCAGAAAAACAGGGGGGTTGGGGGGGATTGTAGGAAAAGCCCTTGGTGCCATTCCTATAGCCCCAGCAGTGAGGTGGGGGGCTACAGACTCCCCGAGAGGGGATTGAGGTGCTTCTATGTGAGAGCTGGTGGCCCCCAAGTTCAAGGGAGCAAAGGCAAGGATCACTTATGGGCTGCCCACTTAAGGGGCTGTCCACTCTTCCCCCTCCCCCAACCCTCCACCCCAGGAGGGAGATTCACAGCAAAACAAATCACACAGTGTTGGGCCCCCTGTGCCCAACCATCACCTGGCCCCGTGGAAAGGGGGGATCCGGGGAGCGGGGGGAGATCTAGGTGGCTTGGTAGAGGTCCTTGCGCCTCCGCACCTCCTTGAGGACACGGGCACGAAAGGCGTCGGGATCCTCCCCCCCACTCTGCCACAGTCCCAGTGCCTCCTGCAGCTCTGGCCGGTGGGTCCGCAGGAAGGGGTTGTAGGTCTGCTCTTCCCCCAGCGTGGAGGGGCACTGTGGGGGCAGCTGCTCAGCTCCCCTGCTGGAGGCAGCACCCCCAGCAGGGAGCTGGGAATGCCCCCAGCACCCCCAGCCCCTATGGCACCCGCCACGCACGAGGGTGTTGGGGTGCAGCATCCCTGCCAGGGCAACCCCGTGAGGTGTTGGGGTGGCGGGTGCTGCAGCCAGGGACCCCCACGCCTCACCGTGCTCCTCTTCTCCTGGCGTTGCTGCACTGCCCACTGCAGCTTCTGCTCCAGCGCGGAATTGTCCAGCTCCAGGAGGCTGGCGAAGGTCAGGCACTCCAGTGCGTATTCATGGCCTGTGGAGCCCCATATGCAGCCCTTAGCATCACCCCCACCCAGCTCTCCACCTTGGCAGTGGGGACTAGGGGGACACCAGCAGCTCTGCCCTGCTCTTGGGGACACTCACCTGGCCAAAGCAGCGTGTCCTCGCCCAAGGCCATGGCCATGTCCAGGGAGGCGAGCATGGTCTCAGGGGAGCCCTCAAACGGCCTGCCTGGACCCCCACACAACTGCCTGTCATGGGGGGGTCTGGGGGGTACCCCTAAGCCCATCCCAGGAGGGGATAACCCCCCCAGCACCCTGTCTGGGGTTGGGTGCACTCACCACAGCCAGCAAGGAAGAGGAGGTCCCCGGAGAAGAGGCAGGGTGGGCTGCCGAAGGGGCCCCCGTCCAGCACATACACCATGTGGCCCACAGTGTGGCCAGGTGTGGCGAGCGCCTCGAAGGTCAGGCAGCCCACGCTCACCTTCTCCCTGTCTGCAAGTGGGCTGTGCCGGGAACAGGGGGCACCGTCAGGGTGCTCCCCCAACCCCAGCACCTCAAAACACACACCTCCCCTGGCAACCCTTCCCGCACACTGGTGTCAGGAGCGTGCCAGGTCTCTGCCCAACATGCTACTGGGGTGTGGACTGGTGACTGAGTGCCACAGACAGTGGGAATGAAGCCCCCCCCCACATTTACAGGGGTGCTAGGGGGGCGCAGGACTTACTTGGTGAGCTGTGGGATGGCATCGAGAGCGCTGCCATACACCCTGCAGGAGTTGTGCTTCTGGCAGAGCGCCTCATTCCCTCCGCTGTGGTCCCTGCAAACAGGGAGGTCAGAGACCCTAAACGTACCCCCCTCTACTCCCTCCACTAAATGGGGCAGGGCTGGGGGTTGCCTCAGGTGGGGCAGCCTTCAACCCTTCCAGGCCACCTCTTGCCCCTTACCAGTGTTTATGTGTGCAGAATATGGCCTCCAGCATCACCCCCTCCTCTTCAATGGCAGCCTGGGGAGGAAATGTGGACAGAGACATTAGGGGGGACAGAGAACCCAAGTACCAGTTTCCCTCTAAACCCTATCTCCCCCAGCACCCCTGTCATGCTCCAATCTTGCCTTGGGTACTAAGGGCTGCAGATTAGGGGCAGATTTGCTCCCCTCTAACCCCAAAATATGGAGACATGCCACCCCCTCACCTGGAGACAGCCAAACACCAGGTCAGAGTGGCTGTGGGGGTCTCACCTGTACAGCCAGTGGGTCAGAGGGGTCGATGACAGCTGCTTGGCTGGAGCCAGTGTCAATGATCAGGTAGCTGTAGTTGTTGGAGAGCACGGGAATGGGCAGGATTTTCACCCCTGAGGGGAACAGACAGAATCAGGGCATGACCCCCTTGGCTAAAAAAGGGGGAGTCCAGGCCAAAGTCCCCACATCTGACATCAAATTCTTAGTTAAACATGCTTCGGGCGATTCGGTGATGGCAACCCCTCCCTACCCCAAAGTGCCAGTGCTGGGGGACACTGCAGGGCCGTGGTGTGGGAGGGGCTCGCCAGGACTCACCAGGGAAGCAGTAGGGCTGCGGCACGGAGTGGCCGTGCGGATACCGCTCCCGGGCCTTCTTCACCTGCCGCTGGTAGAAGAGGTAGCCCAGGCGTGTGCGGGCGTACAGGCTGTACCTGGGGAGGGCAGACACCCCTAGGCATTAAACCCCAGTTCTCCTAAAGAGCTCACTTAGGAAGGGGGCTACTGCTGGGGCTGTGACTCCCACAGGGAACACATACAGGGCCATTTTCTCATTCAGGGGTCTACAGGTGGTGTGTGTGTACCCCACGCCCCAGATGCGTAGTGAGGGCAGGACTGGTTCCCCAAGCAGGCACCCTCCAGCTGCTTTGAGCAGCAAGGACTGGGGGGCATTGCTGCGGGGTGCTCATCAGGAGGGGCTGGAGCTGGCTGCTTCTCCCCATGCTCCAGGGGGGGACATACCCAAGCTTGCCACGGTCCGGGGAATCAGGAAAGATAATGGGCCGAGGAAAAGGGAGGCAAGAAATGCCCCCATGCATGTGGGGGTGCAAAGGGCAACAGACTGCGGCGCTTGGATGGACCTCCCCGTTTGCACAGCAGCGATTTGGGACGGGGACGGGGAATGGTGCAATGACGGACATGTAAAATCCCGGGCTGCAAAGCCCATTCCCGGCCGAGGGCACCCCTGGATAGCACACTGGGAGCGATCCCTGCAGTAGCCGGGGGTCCCCTGTGTCGGGAGCCCGAAACCGGGGAGCCTGGGCTCCTGCCACCACCAGGTAACCTGACCACAGCCGGGGCACCGGGGCAGGTCAGCGGTGACACCCGAGAGAAGGCGCCCCGCACGTGAGGGTGACCGGCACCGCGCAGGGGAAGCTGGTGGCTGATCCCCGGCCCCGGCGGCCGGGCTGAAACCGCGCGGCCCCACTCCCCCGGCCGGAGCGAGCTGAGCCCCAGCCCAGTCTCTCCGTGCCGGCGCGGCCGCGGGTTCCTCCCCGGGCGGCTCCGCACAAGCAGAGGAGGGCGGTGGCCCTCCCTCCCGGCGGCAGCACAAAGGCCGGCGGCGGTGGCTGCGTCCCGCAGCGGAGACCGCTCGCTCGCTCGCTCGCTCA
>VZSE01002992.1:9281-22448 GCA_013398275.1 Promerops cafer
AAAAAAAAAAAAAAAAAAAGAGGGGGAAATTAGAAAAGCTCTTGTTAAAAGCAGCCTCACCAAGTAATGAGCTTTGGTTATATCAGTGACTTACATCAAAGTGTGATGTTGCCAAACAGAAATAGAGGTGGTTCTGGGGCCATGTTAATAACATGGAACTAAATCCATAAAGATTTGTCTGAAAATAACTCTGGACACCAGCGTTCAGGGAAGAAGTTGAAACAAGAAGATTTTTCATAAGATAATTTTGGAGTCATTAAGGGAAAAATACACTCTTGAGCAGAGATCAGTCCTAAGAGATGCAATGACTGAAGCTTATAAATACATTGAAGGTCAGCTCTAGACCAGAAGAAGAGCTTTTGAAGCCAAAATTTGCTGTCATGGGTGTAAAATAACAATAAATATGTTTAGGCTGGGAATGCAACCCAAATTTCGGAAGGTATTTCTAACACGAGGATGGGGAAATGTCTGTGTCAGAAACACTGATCATTTTTAATTTATCAAAATAAACAGGTGTGACAATCCCTACCAAACAGGGCAATAAACTGTGTGCTCTCAAATCACAAAAAAAATGTGAGTTTTCTTCTGAAAGAGCAAATTCATATTAATCACTTTCTGAGCCTAAAGGTATAATCTAAGAAATTTGTTTTTTTGGTTAAAGCTTCTTGCCACAATTTTTCAGAAATGTGGCCTTTGTATCACAGCTGAATTATGGATGTTCAGCTCAGACAGAAAGAAAAAGAAGCCTGAGATTTCTATAAAAATCACATAGCCAGAGATTTTGCTAGTTCTACTTCCATTAGGCACAGCCGAAGACAAATAACATGTAAAGAGTGAGTACTTATGGTACTCACCAAAACACATATTGCTTCTCCTGTTCTTTAAAATCATAGATGTTTTATTAAATACTTCCTGGTGCTGTAGAATTTATTGTAACAGCCAACTGGATCTGCATTGAGTGTAGGATTTCCATTGTGTGTCTTCAGCAATCTTAAAATCACAGGACCTTCAGAATATTATCACATGGCAAGTCACAGTTGAAATGCATTTATGCAAGACATAGAACGTAAGGACACCTCAGAAAAGAGACACTATTTTGGCATTAAATGCTGCTAATTAATTGATAACTTATCTTGCAGCCACAAAATATTCAATTTGAGTTGAAGAAAACCCGAAATCATAAGTAGGATTGATAATTGTTAAAGTGAATTAATTATCTGGAATACAAGACGCTTTAATAGGAAGTGTCTACTTCTTACAAGATCCTTCAAAAACTGTACAACAGAGTTTTATTTTTTTTAATTATTCTATCCCCTTGGGAAATCACCACTTAGCTGGTTGAAGATATCTTCAATGTCAGAGGTTTTTCAGGTCAAAGCATTAGCAGCAGAGTGTATTAAAAAGATATGAATAACATCTTTAGCAATTCTGACATGATTTTTAGAGAGTAAGTTTCACCTTCTTGAAGTGAACCTCTACATTAAGCTTTATAATAGAAAATAATTTATTATGGCATTCCAGGTTAAGGTTTATCATTGTTGTTGTTGCTGTTTTTGTTAAAGCCTTTTAAAGCAGATAAATTATTACCTATTGAAGCTGTGTCTACTTAAAGGTTGTCAAATGTAAACAGAAAGTTATAAACAAAGCCATAATTTCAGAGGAAAATATTGTGTATGATTCTGAAATTAAACTTTCACAGAAGTAGTGATAATCCAAGCTCAACATTTACAGAAATTGATATTTTTTCACCTTCTTTGTAAAAAAGAAAGATTTTGACACTCCTGACCCCTGATCCATGGCTGCCCTAAACTGTCACTTCAGTTTAGAAGAGGCCCAAGGAAACACATTGCTTAATATTCCTGATTTATCAGTAAAACTGGGATTAAAAAGACTTTGTTTATATAAAAGTGGAGGAAAAAAACCCACACTGTAAAATTGGATAACACACTGTTTTGGAAATTCTTGTTTTTCTTACAGAAAGCCTAGTGAATCATTCTCTGGCACATTAACAGCTGAACAATGTTTGCAAAGCTCCTTTTGAATGTGAACAAACAGCAAAATTATTTTTAAAGTCACCAAAACAAATGGTGATTTTCCCTAAGTGCAGAAATGAAAGAATCAGGAATAATGTGCTGGAAAGTGCTGCTGTTACTGGTGTTGTTTTTACAAGGCAAGATGGAAAAACATTTAACTCTCAGAAAAGTATCACCTAGGATGGCCAACAGAATTAAGGTCACATTGGTAAATCAGCCTCCACCATTCAGTACATCCTTCCAGAAATTTCTCATAGAGGACAGAATATATTTTTCTGTTGCCTAGAATTGTTAATTAATATTATTTCAAGAGCTGATTTTATATTAGTAGAGGCTGGATATACATATATATATATATATATGTATATATATACATATATGTATGTTATGGGAGATCTGAGTGTTTGTGCTGACTTGGATCTTTTGACAATTTTGTATAGTTACCTGAAATAGATGCCTAAGAATATTAAATCTGTCTATTCTGAAATCTTTCATTACTGTTCTGATCAAACTGGAAATGTTTCTTCAGCTGTCAGAGCTTCTAATCTAATGGCACATAAGATTCAAGGCAAGCATCCCAGATATTTTTAAAAGGAAAAAAAAAACCAAGAAGTGTCTTTATTTCCATGATGGCAAACACCAAACAGTGCAAAAGAAGGTACAAAACATTGTACCTTCAGCAACACCCACCTAATTGGGAAGGAAACCTCAATTTCTCCCTGGCAATCAGTTTATGCTCTGGAGAAGGAGAACTGATGGCATTTCCTCACCTGAATGTTTGCTGATGATCAGTTATTGATGGTTTTTGATTATTAATGGTTATTGATTTTCNTTTTAAAGTCACCAAAACAAATGGTGATTTTCCCTAAGTGCAGAAATGAAAGAATCAGGAATAATGTGCTGGAAAGTGCTGCTGTTACTGGTGTTGTTTTTACAAGGCAAGATGGAAAAACATTTAACTCTCAGAAAAGTATCACCTAGGATGGCCAACAGAATTAAGGTCACATTGGTAAATCAGCCTCCACCATTCAGTACATCCTTCCAGAAATTTCTCATAGAGGACAGAATATATTTTTCTGTTGCCTAGAATTGTTAATTAATATTATTTCAAGAGCTGATTTTATATTAGTAGAGGCTGGATATACATATATATATATATATATGTATATATATACATATATGTATGTTATGGGAGATCTGAGTGTTTGTGCTGACTTGGATCTTTTGACAATTTTGTATAGTTACCTGAAATAGATGCCTAAGAATATTAAATCTGTCTATTCTGAAATCTTTCATTACTGTTCTGATCAAACTGGAAATGTTTCTTCAGCTGTCAGAGCTTCTAATCTAATGGCACATAAGATTCAAGGCAAGCATCCCAGATATTTTTAAAAGGAAAAAAAAAACCAAGAAGTGTCTTTATTTCCATGATGGCAAACACCAAACAGTGCAAAAGAAGGTACAAAACATTGTACCTTCAGCAACACCCACCTAATTGGGAAGGAAACCTCAATTTCTCCCTGGCAATCAGTTTATGCTCTGGAGAAGGAGAACTGATGGCATTTCCTCACCTGAATGTTTGCTGATGATCAGTTATTGATGGTTTTTGATTATTAATGGTTATTGATTTTCTAAAGGACAAATCTGAACCAGATGTAGCTGCTCTCCTCAGGTAGCACACCTGAGAGTCCACAGCTCTGAATGGGGATTTTTCTCTCGTGTGAGGAAGGTCACAAATGGTAAATTCTTTGATGCAATAATTGCTGAAGATAAAGAGGACAAGCAGTCCACGGACCAAAAAAAAGCCTCCTAGAAGTGCACAGCCAGGCCATTTGCTTCCCTGCACCACCTGCCCTGCTCCACAGTCCTTTTTTCCATTAGGGACTGGCCTTGACACAGAGGAAATGTCCAGTATGAGCAGCCAGAAGATCCAACTTCCAATATTAGACTCGTATAACCTGAGTCAAACCTTTCAGGAAAAGCTGCTTTTCCTTTTTGAAAGTGCTCCACAAATGTGTTCTGTATGTTATAGCTGAAACATGATCAAACACTCTGAAGAGGGCTGGGGAGAGGGGAGGAAAAAAGCTTAACTATTAGTTACAGCAACAAAAACAACAAGAACAAGGAGGAAAAATAAAATCTCTGAGGACAACAGCAGCAATACTTATGTCAGCGCACTGTTGTTTGGCTTTTTCCAAATGTTTAGAGCTTTTAGTTCTCTCCATCATTGTCAAAACCACTTACAGGCATCCTATCTTCAACTCACAGCACTTGTCACATCCCCAGCCCGAATATGAAATTTTAAACACATTAGGCTTCTGTCTGTTGTGGTGTAAGGGAAAATTTTCCAGCTCCATTTGTCACATTTAATAACCATAACACAGAAAATTGAAGGAAGTAAGGAGCGTCATCCGAAGACCTCATCCTGATGTGGTAATCAGGAAAAAAGTGAGTCAGCACTACCAGAAACATTGGCTGTTTCACACACCTGGGCAATTAGAGGTGATATAATTAGTGACTGGAAATCTGTACACACACAGGAGGCAGAGAGGAGTGATCAAGACAATTTTTTTTTTTTCCTATAATCCTTTCAATAATATTTCATGCTGAGGTCTTACGTGTACTTTATTGAAATTGAAATAATAGATTTACTGAGGCTCAGGGATTTTGGATTTGGTCAAAAGGGCTGTTTAGGTTGAGAAGAGTAAGTGACAGTATTGTCTCTGTGCATATGTGTGTATCTCTGTATGTATGTGTCTGTGGAATCTCTAAGGAATTAAAATGGATTCAGGAAAAAAAATATTGAGGATGAGCTTCCAAAGTAAAAAACTCCCCCCCTTTTTCTTTTCCTTTTCATTTCAGAGACCATAAAAAGTTATTTAATTACCTTCTAGGATTAAGCTCTCTCTTTTCCTATAGAAATACCTCAAATTCCATCGAGATGCATATCCTCTTAACAGAGGATTGACTCTAGGGTTAACTCAAAACCTTGAGGAAAAATAATTGAATTACTACTTTTTAAAAAAATTATGCCTAAACTTTCTTGATATTAGAAAAATATTCTGCATCCTCGAATCCCCTAGTTTAGACAGACCATAGAATCACATGCAATTTACGTTACAGAACACTAATTTGGAACATAAAGAAGAGACACAGAAGGTTAAAACAGACAAACTAAATGAAGGACACTGGAATCTCTGTTTAAATTACTTGTGGTGAGTAATGGCAATGAACCCCATCTAAAGGAGTTACAAATGCCTATTAAGTTTCTGCTTTCATGCCCAAAAATAATGCCCCAAAAGCAACATCTGGAATACCTTATGAACTGCAGAAACACATTAGCAGATGAAAGATGAAACCTTTGCCCAGTGAATAGTAATGTGACCATTTAAGTGTCTAATGGGGGGGAAAGAAAATACAGCAAAAAAATTATTCATCCTCAACCCTTCCTTTCTCCTTTTGTAGATTTCACAATCTACTAAATATTCACAAAAATAGATTTCAAATTTTCTCTCTTTCATGCTTCCAGTTTAGTGCTTTGAGACCTTTATGTTATATGAAGGCAGAATGGAACCAATAATTCTCTAATAATAGGATGAGAGACAGACTGTCTGTCTCTGGGTCCACAAGGCATTGTATTTGGGTAAAAAAAAATAAAATCTGTTCAGATTTATTCAAAATCTTCAGGTCTCTTGTAGAATCACTCTGCATGTGGGAAGACACAGAGATGATTTGTGGCCCCCAGCACTGAGATCTGAGATATCTGCCCACACTTTTTCTTCTGTAGTATACCCAAATTTCTATTTATTTTTGGCAAATATCATTTCTCTGAAGTAGCAATATTCATATACTCACAGGATGTTCATATATAAGGTCAAACAGAAAATATATGGAACCAATAATTGGATTCAGTCTGATGTGTTAATACCTACTTTCTTCACAAATACTATAATTCTTAAAAACCCAAAACTTAATGGAATCAAGAACGACTCTCCAGTTCCTTCTTTCCAAATACAGATAAAATTCAAACTGTGGTTGAAGTTTTGGGAAAGGTGGGTAACTACTGACTTTGTCTTTTATTGACAAGAGAAAAAATCAAACTCAGCTGTGAATATTTGCTTGAGAACCTAGCAGATAAACGGGGAAAGAATAGAGAAACACTTCATACTTCACGTTCTTTCCCTGAAATGTTAAACATATTTCACAAATATATGGAAACTTCTGTTATGAAGATTTTTGCAGCAGAAAACTACATTGTTTTTAAGTTGTAAGTTTAGGAAAGACACAGCTATGTAGGCAATGTGCAATGACTTCTGCTCAGTGGAACAGAACCTCTTAGGAATGCTGAGTCCAGGTTTAGAAAGTTGCATTTATGATTGGCATCAACCCCTGTAGCATTTGGATGAGGCCATGCTGGTAAGAGCTTAAATAGACAGATGACATCCTTTTGGCTAGAAAAGTTTCTGAAATTTTGTAACTCTGCAGAATTTACTGTGGTGGAATTCCTGAAACACAAACTTCAACGCTTTTGCACGAAATTAAGAAAAAACAAGAAAAAATCAGATGAGCAGTAGCGTTTAAAGACCAAATGAGCTGACAGACTCATTTAAGTCACACCAGCAGACTCCCACATCTCATGTTTTGTTGCAATCTGTTTTACATTCCTCAGCCATCAGAATTTACCAATTTAGGAAAGAAATTAATATAATTGAGGGATACCAGCAATATTCCAGTGCAGCCTGTGGGTTAATTCAGTTTATTTTAAACAAGTAAAAACCACTGCTGCTCTCTCTTGATGTTTTTAGGCTTCACATTATGTGTTTGATCCATGGACTACAGCAGAAACTCAGCTGGGAAAGGCCTCTGCACAGATTATGTGAGTGCTCAGTCAAGCACTGGAGTGAACACCCTCAGAACAGACTCATCAAAACCACGATTATTCAGTCCACCAACGTGCAGGAGGCAGAGCAAGAAAAAAACATGTGGCAGAGATTTAAATCTGAGTGGATATCAATCCAGCCCTCTGCAATAGAAAGCAATTTCAGCAGGATGAGCTAAAGATAAACCACGAGATATACCTAACCTTTTTTGAAAAAAATATATATATAATTATTTCAATATTTCTTTTCTGAAAGGGAATCATATAGTCTAGCTATGTATTTTAAAAAAAAACAAAACCCCAAACAACCAAAAAAACACACCCCCCCGCTTATTTCTGTGACATAGACTTCTTAGCACTCCTCTCAGACCAATTAATAAATAATTAAAGAAATATATAAATAAGTAAACAAACACATTTATTTTGAGAGGGGAAAAAAACCCAACTTTGCTAATGTTTTATGACACTGTGCTTGTTAGGCTTTCTTTTCTGTTTGAAATGGCTGAGATTTGTATGCTTGAGCTGATAGGCTGTCATAATTTGGTATAGCAAACATTAAAGATTCAGTTTCCAAAGTGCTAAACATGCAAATTTCAGACCACAGGTTAATAAGGAGATTTTTTTGGTCATCTTATTAAAGTACCACAATAGCTTAGAACAGGTAAGACATCTTGACCACTGGCTTGAAGAGTAAAAGGCCTCTCCAAGCAATAAAATACCCAAAAATTCCATAGCAATTAATGCATTTGTGCAAATACTGTATGCACAGCTGTGTAGCTGTCACAATAATTTCTGTATCAAAATAGGGTAAGTCTTTTTTCAGACACATTGCTGTTGCTAGAGACATATCCAGAGTACAATCTGGAATCAGATGTAGAATTATGGACTATCCAGTGAAATCTGTGATTGACAGGAACTGCTTTCAATATTCAATGCAATTTTTATACTTGCCTGTTTTTTTATATACTCCAGATTCTGTTAAAATACCTATAATCTATTGTTCAGTGCAGGGGAGTAGTGCTCTTGAAAGTAATATCAAGATGAAGCACTTTAAAGTTTTAATTATTTTTATAAATTTATAAAGACTTAAGCAGTTTTTACAATATTGTCTACAATTAACATCAGTAAGTTTCAGAGGTGTATAATTTTTTTTTGACTGAAGGGCAGGATATGAAAATGAAACACCAAATCTGGGATGAACATATGGTAAATATATTGAATTTAACTGTGGTAGAAGCTGCTACATATGAAGGGCCCAGAGCATGTACTGAGTGACTCTCAAAAGGTTGCAGGTGTGGCAAAGGTGAGTGAATTTGGCAATGTACACACTGACGTGGGTTATAGTTACAAAACAGATTCATAATTAAAATTTAAGGAAGAGTGGCCATGGACAATGTTTGAATATCCAGAACTCTACACGCTTGATTTGCCAGCAAATTGGAAACCCATGGGCAATCCTGTGCCTGTCCTAAACATAATTGCTGTAAAAAAAAAGACAAACTAAGATGAAAACAATAGTTTTAATCTGGAATACAGGATTATTTAAGAATGTTAAGAATTTTTAAGAATGACAACAAGCTCTGATGGATTTATATTCTTATCTCATGCATCTCCTTAGTGAATTTTTGGAACAACCTACTAACATGTCACTGTAGAGAGGATTGTCAGCCAGCCAAGATGCTGAACCAATCAGAGCAGGAAATAAATTTATTTTTCCACCCACAAGATAGATTTCTTACTCAAAGTGAAGGAGGGATTCACAGCACTAAAGCTGACTCTGTAAGATTCACAGTAGTACAACAAAGAACAAACTTTTCCTTTGTTGCACCCATAGGAAAAAATGTCCCAGCTGAGAGCTGTAAACCAGCCTGGCTGCAAAATTTAAGGGAGGAGGCAAAATTGTGCTTTAATTAAATATTTCAGAAATTCCACGAAACACCAGTTAAATGTATTTACAAAATGGTGATATGGTGTTGCTAAAGCAGGAATTAACTTTCTCTGCCACATGGCAGTTCTTACATGGCCTCAAAAACTCTGGTACCTGTAACCTGTTATCTGCTGAATGAGGCATTTCCTCCTCTGTAATTTTTGTCCATAAAAATGATCCAGCAGAGAGAAAAATGCCTCTGTGCAGAGCAGAAAACCTGGAGCCATTTAGACCAATGTGAATTTCACAGGATTTCACTACAAATGCACATTTTGATCCCACCTAAAATACATTCAAGTCTTCAAAGCCCAGTAGCCACAGGATGCCCCTCCTCTACCAAATTAACAAAGTTTAACAAGAAAGATGAGTCCTTTATTAGCTGAACCCAAACGTGATTGGATCTTTTTTTTCTTCTCCCTTTTCCTAGCTGCAGATAGGGCCAGCAGTGAGGCACCATGTCAGTTTTTGTATCACTCTGACCTCTTCATAATTCTGTGTTTAATTGGTTAATACATTCTAGAGTTTCCCTGCAGGTTAGCTGTAGATCTGCAGGTAGCTGAGGAGGAAAAGGGGTTCCAGTCCTCATCCAGGTGTTTGTGCACCCTGGAGAGGTCAGAGCTGTGTAGAGCACCCCTAATCATCAGAGAATGTGTAAAGCAACAGAATTCCCCTGGTCTGGTTCACCTGGTAAAAGCTCTGATGTGAACAGAAAATGTAGCCACATTAGCATCCTACCATGAAGATAATTGCAAATAATTTTACCTATTCCTAATGGGCTGAAGGGTTGAGGCTTTTTCTTGTTTTGTTTTTTTTTTTTTTTTTTTTCTAGTGGGTTTTTTGGTGTGTTGTAATGTTTTGTTTTGGTTTGGGGTTTTTTTGTTTGTTTGTTTCTGGGTTTTTTTTAGGGTTCTTTGGTCATTTTTGTTTGTATGTTTGTGGTTTTTTTTTTTGTTTGTTTGTTTTGTTTTTTGTTTTTTTCTTTTTTTAATTTTTTTTTATGGAGTTCAAACCTGACAAGCAGCTGAGTGAAATGCTTGGTGGAAAAAGGTCTCATAGAAAAAATGATACTGAAGTACTGGGTAATTTATACCATCCTAACCTGCACGAAGATTTTAAAGACCAGTTTCTAAAAGGTAAAATAATTCAGTAATCTGTGAAATGCAGATGTATGATATCATATATGATATAATTTCAGATATGAAATGATGTTATACTAATAATATTTACACAAGAAATACTTTAGGATATTACCTTCCACTGAATCAGTGCCTTGCTGTTATCTAGAATATTCTCACAGTCCCTTTCCTTTCCCTTCTCAGGCAGTGAAAAAACAATATTTTTTAAAATAATTTTCTGGCAAATCACACATTTCCTCTTCTACTGATGGAACTGTCCTATCTTTAAAAAGTCTCATTCAATGTAGCATTATGTGATAATTTATACTGCAATATCATAGCTGAAAGCATCTCCTAACATGTAACTTCATAACTTTTTTACTTTCCTCAAAGCACAGTTATAGGAAATGTGGATACAAGAGTTCCCCAGAGTCATAAATATTACAAGGAATCGAGCCCTTGACTGGATTGACTTCAATACCTATGAAAAGCAACAAAAAAATGTTTCAGCGATTTCTTAATACTGAGAATTTGAGTCAAATATTTTTCATCAGGTACAGGTTTCAATCCTGAGTATTAAATTGAATAAATAAGCCTAAAGATGAACAAATTAAATGCTATAAACTGAACAGATTAGGTGAAATAAGCCATGAACAGTCGTAGCTCTCAAGGGTCTTGATACATCATAATTAATTTTTAAAGTACTTTATGTTGTTTTCCTACTGAATACCTTGAGGTAAAATGGAAGAAAGCACTGGTGTGAAATAAAAAAGGAGGATTTTCTTATTTCTGCAGGTGAAGGATTTAACATGAGCTGTAAATTTAGTCATGGAGAGATAATTCAGCCATTGGTGGGAACAGCTTTCTGGTTTTAGATACATCCTACTTGGCAATGAGAAGTAGCAAAGAATAAGTCTTGTGAATATTTGTTACTGAGTGTATGAAAACAAATATAGAGAGTTCAGTCCCCACAGTACTGGTGAGAGGTTTAGATTATTTTGCTTTTTTTGCCTTCCTGAAAGAGAGTTTTTCACGTCTAGATTTAAAATTTGGGATGTGGATATTTACGCTGTGATGATTAAAAAAAAAAAAATTAGAGAACACCTTCATCTTGTGAGATGGATTTTTTTGATTAAAAAAATTGCAGCCAAAAAAATAACATCTAAAACTGTTAAAACAATTTTTTTTAGATTAGAATTTAAAAATAAAAAAATAAGCTGGTACACCAAATAATTGCTGGTGACATAGGTTCAGATCTTTTTCACATAAGGAATGTGATGACTGCTGGTGAGAGCCCACACTCCATTCTTGTTACTAATAAATAGAATCCATGTAAATAAGAAACCAGATATTATTCTTTGACTCTTATTTTCAGTTTTGGAATATCTCTAGAGTTTGAAGCTATCACTAATTCATAAGAGCAACATTCAAAGTTGTGGGGAGGAAAAAAAAAGCCAGTTCAACTTCTTTAAGGAATTGATCCTCATGGATTGGTCTAACAGCTTCTGGTTGGCTTAATCAATGTGCAAATCAGGATTAAATCTGACCTTTTCATCTCACTTTGGCATCCAAGAAGAGTCTGTTGAAGTACCAGCATTTGAAAAGAGAAATCAAAAAATACCAATTTATATTTTACAAGGCCCTGACACTTTGGTCAGGACGCTGAGAGGAAAGGCTGCTCTGTTTCTCTCTGGTCACACAGTGGCTGGTGAAGTGCTGGTTTACAACTGAACAGAGTGCCCGGTGTGATTATCAGATGTGCACGTGTACAAAGGTCTGGCACCCAAAGGTGAAATAAAAGATCTGAGGTTCCTGCTTTTTCTCTAAAACATCGCCTGAATAAAGCTGGAGGGAGCTCAGGAAATCAAAGTGTCAGCACAGGAGGAAAAAGATTTCTTTCAATAATAGAAATCATGTGTTTTTCCAAGTTTTCTTTTAATTTTTTTTTTAGTCTTGTAATATTTTACTGACAAGTCTAAAAACAAACTTACGTGGGAGTAAAGCATCGTTATTTCTACTGAGGAATAAGATGTAGCAGGCAGATAATCATCCCCAGTAATTAACTAAGAAATCTTTCAGCAATGGAAAACGCAAAATTCTTAATATTTGGGATGAAACACGTGGTTGAATCATTTCACCTCACTGAGAGACACCACAGTGTGGGGGAACCCTGGAGCTGCACCAGTGGGATTAGGAAAGGAGAAATACTTTAACAGCTCTGGAGGTCAATAGGTAGAGAAAGTCAGGAGTGGCTGCAAACTGGCACATTTCTCCATCTAGGAAGCCAGCAATTATTTCAAAGGTCAGGTGTATGTATATAGTATTTTGGTATATTTTCTTACAAATGCTTTTGTTCCAAAAATGCAGTTTGTGCCAGCTGTCTCACAGACTGGCATTGTTAAGGTGCTTCAGAAAATTGTGTGAGTATTGATGGAAACAGGCCCTGCAGAGGCAGTGAAAACAGTCAAATGTTGCTGGAGGGAGTGCTTCAAGGGGCTGTTTCAGGTAGAAGTGAATTTACCAGACTAGCCATGTAAATTCTGCTATAAATGTGATGTTTTCTCATTACAATTTCCCTTAGCACCATTGAGTGAACTACAGTGCTTTCCCAAGACCATCTTTTGTTTTATTTCACTATTTGATTCCTTGGGTACACATAAGAGCCACATGCTAATCTCAAGAAGTAAATAAAACAGACGTTTTTATAGGATTACTTTGCTTCAGGTATTGTTAAAAGTTCTAATAAAACAAAACCAGGAATACTATATACATTTTCCTTACCTAATTTCCTTATTGTTCAGAAATATTCTCAGTTCAAAAGCAGCTTTCTGGACATCATTTTTCTTTCTTTTTTTTTTGTGCTTCCTTTTGTTTCACTTCTGGTTTTTTGTTTCAGATTTTTTGTTTGGTTTTGGGGGGGTTCCTGAGTTTTTGGACTTTTTTTGTGTTTTTTTTTGTTTGTTTTGGTTTTGGTTTTCTGATTTAGTTTGGTTTGGTTTTCCTTTTTTGTTTGTTTGTTTGTTTTTGGGGTTTTTTTTCTGGAGGGGGCTGGTTTTGTTTTTGTTTGGGGTTTTTTCCCCTGGTTTTCATTTGGTTTTGAGAGGCTTTTAATTCTCTTTCTGGTATTCTTTTGTTTTGGTTTGTGGTGAGTTTTTTGTTTGGTTTGGGGGATTTTTTTTTTTTTTTTTTTTTCTTGTTTGGTGTTTTTTTTGT
>VZSE01002992.1:24252-36234 GCA_013398275.1 Promerops cafer
TCCTTAGGAGAAATGAAAATAATCTCCTTTCTAGTCATACATCTACTAAGAAAGAGAAAAGGGCATACAGTTCTGTCTTGGAGCAACAGGATAAACTCACTGAACTCCAGAGGTCTGCACCAAAATTAGGGGGTTGTTATTTCTATGATAAAATAACAATTTTTAGTATTTTATAATACCTTTTTCTTTCGACATACATTCAAACATTACATGCAGCTCGACTTGTATTTTGCATTGGGAAAAGCAGCAAGGAAAAAAGGGATATAAAATTAAAATAAAAAATATTCAGAAATACAAAGAAGCTTTTTTTGTGTCTACTCTGCCATTAATCTTATCATAGTACTGTTCAAGCATTGTGCTATAATTTGGGGCTATTTGTAAAACTGTAACCAGCCCAGTAATATGATCATTAATATGTATTCATGCATGGAAATTTATTTTTAAAAAACCCCATCAAATTAAAAACATAGTCATATTGATAGAAAGGAGCAATTAGCAGAAAAGTCTTGTCAGCATAAAACTTTAAAAGTCCAAACAGAACCAAACCAAGCAAATTAAAAAAAAAAATTTAAAAAAATAAAAAAAAAATTAAAAAGCATTTGGACTTATTTAAAAGTAGAGACTGGGAAATAATGTTCTTGTCTTTGCAGGTGGATGACAAGGCTTTGGTATTTAGGTCAGGTGGGAATCTGTCAGAGCCTCAGTGACAAAATATAAACACACAAGGCAAAATAAGCAAACATAAAACAGATATTAAATTTTCTTGTGTATCTGTTTTAGCTGAACTGTCACAAGCCTTGTCTGGAACACTGGTGCCTGAGCAAGTACCTGGTTATCAATGACATTTCAGAGCCATTGATTACTCCTCATATTTTGTCCTGCATTAATTTTCCTTCAAACCATACCTACTTAAACCTGAATATTCCCACTCCCACTTTCCACATTCCAAAATGTGGTGGTTTTGGGGGGTTCTTTGGGTTTGTTTTGTTTTGTTTTGTTTTGTTTTGTTTTGTTTTGTTTTGAACAAATAGCATTCTGCCATCATTATGGTACACAGACCTACTAACAGTACACTGTGAAATTTTCTTCCCACCCCAAAATTTTTGCAAAAATAAGTATATCAACCCTCACATACTTTACTGAGAGTTTCAATCATTTTTATTGGAGCATGTAACAACAAATGTTCAGAGCATCAAGTAATATTTAAAAAGCTGTTCTGAGTGACTTAGAGATCCCTACACTGTTCTAACAGCATAATGATGCATTTGTTTAGTTAAAATATTTAAATTTGTGTGGAAATATGTTAGTGGACCGACCATACAGAATAGGAATCATTAATTGTTGGGAAAACATACAAGAAATGCAAATGTGATTAAAAAGTCACTTGTCCAAATATTGCTTCATTCTTTTGTGATATTATCTTTATAAATATCCTCAGATGATTGCTGATCTCAACACATAACACCTTGGGTTTGTTGTTTTTCCTCTGTTGTCACATCTTTCCTTTTAAATGCTGTTTTACAAGCCAGAGATTTTGCTTTCACTGTGAAATTATATAAGGAATACAAAGCATATAAAAATATTAATATTCCTGTCCATTGCAGCAATCAGAAATGTGTTTCTGCCCTCACTCTTTGTACTTCTGCAAAATTTTTTTTCTAGAAGTTGTGGACTGGGCCCTACACTGCCTCTCTAGGGGGGAAATAATACACAGATTACAGATACCTGTCAGCTCAAAACAGGAGGTATTCTTTAATAATAGTAGTAGTAGTAATAATAATAAATACATTAATAATAATAATAATAATAATAATAATAATAATAATAATAATAATAATAATAATAATAATAATCTAAANCTTGCTTTAAAAAGTGATAACAATCCTCTAAGAGAAATTATCATGAGCCAAAATTTTTGCCAAATCTTACACAGTGCAGTAAATGGACAAGTCAATATCTGGAGAAATAAAACCAAATATTTAAGAAGGGTTATACAGACGATAGTTTTAACTCATCACCTAAACTGGAGACAAAAAAAAAAAACCTTGAAAAACCCCTAAAAATGAGCAAACAAACAAAACACAAAACCTAAACCTAACCAAAATTCCAACATCACCACAACAAACCAAGCTTTATGGGGTATGGCTTTTAAAGGGTGAGAATGAAATCTGATTGAAAGTGCCTGTAGCTAAAAGTTTCTTCTTGGGCATTGAAGAGAATGTAAAAAGGTGAATTATTCACCTTCCTTTTACCTGGTATCCTCCTACAGGTTGGTGTCCTTACCTGGGATGGGAAAGACCTGTGCTGTTCTTCTTCACCCATATCCACTTCTTTTGTTCTCCTGACTAATACTCTCAGCCCTAACATTTAAAGGAAGCACATGGAGAATTTGAATGCCTCTGATGGTATCTTCAGGATTAATTAAACAGATTATTTTGTATTTATTTTAGCAGAGTGGAGAGACCTTTCTGAGGTGTCCACACTTTGTTGGAGTGTGCTCCCCACTGCCAGCAAGTGCCAGTGCCTGGGAAGGACTGACCCTGACAGCTTATGGAACAACACTCTTTGATAATAAAATCCTGGCAGGTTAAGGTTTGAGGATTGCTGGTGAGAGAATCTGACTGCAGAAATGTATTCAGAGCAACAGGCAGACACCAGTAATCCCCAAGAAAAGCCACTTTGAGACAATCTTTAATGGGAGTACACTGTGGTTCTCACACAACCATGGATGAGGAGAGAGCTTCAGCCTGTCCACAGATCCCAGAAGGTCTGCTGGGACTTCTCTCCATTCTCAGGTTGCTTTTATACTATTTTTTCACATTTAGGTGACTCTAGTCGTACATCATGGTCAGTGAGGGGTGGTTGTACCTTGGAGTCAGGTAGCTTTGGGGTGGATGTTCAGATCAGCATTACATTTGGGGTGATTTTGGGATGGGGGTCCACATTAGGATTATATCCAGGTCAGCATTACATCTGAAGTAACTTTGGGAAGGGTGTCCATGTCAGTGTAACCTCTGAAGAGAGGGTTTTTCCATGGTTGGTGGCTCCTTTTACCTCCCTTGGTTGTCAGCTTATATGTGGCTTGTCAGCTAACAAAAGCTACCACATTCCATCTGGAGAGTACCCACATTTATCCCAATGATTTCCCTGCAGTTGTAACTGTGCCTGCAACTTTCCAGTTCTCTTCAATTTTAACCCCAGCCTTTTTTTCCAGATGTATTTTTCAGGAAAAAAAAAAAAAAAATCAGGAGCTTGCTTTCAAATTCGAGTTTTATATATCCCCTCCCATAAATATTCAAATTGGTTTTCAAAATCCCACAGGAAACTTAGGACACAGCCTATTGATGTTCCTAGAAGTATACTCCAAATTACATGTATGCTCTTGAAAATTCTGTTCTGTCTTTTTCAATACATGTTTACATGTATTACATACATACATACAGAAAAAAGCCTATTTCCCACATGCTATCCCTGAGCTCCACACTTAGTTTTAACATTTGAAATCTGCCATTCTTCTTGTACTAGCTATTTACATAAATTAACCAGAAGAAAGCAGAAGTAACATCATATGACTTATGCAACCAGTCAACACATCCTGAATTATGAATATTTATAGCAACATCTCTGTGCACTAGACATGAAAGGGAAAAATTCACATAGAAATTAATGAATATTTGTGAGCAACTCTTAGTGGCGAATTTCACAATCCATTTGCAAACAACATGCAGGAGAAGAAGCAATGAGTGTTAATGAATATTAATTAGTGCTCCTTCTTTTGTCTGACATACACACTCTCTCCCCTATTCAGTTCAGTAAAGTGGTGTAGCTGCACCAGATGGCAAAATTTGGTTCACAATATGGGTAGCAATTGGTATTCATCTTCTCATGTAGTCACATTGCAGTGTGCTCTCAAGTGCTGTGTAGACAGGGACTGTATTTTCTGTTCCAGATACAGCAAGAGATGTCAAACTACAGCACCGGTTCATTGTTTGAACACACAAGACTTTTGGCTGTGATATTTTTTTAGAAAGGTCACCCAAACTGTTGGGCACACAAGCCAGAAGCAGAACTGACCAAACAAGGTTTGAAATATCTTTTTGTTTCACCAAATTCTTTCTGATACATTATCATGAGAACTTTTTTAAATTCAGGGGGAAACTTAAAAATCCTTGCTTTTAAATCTTGTACAACCTGACTGGTTTAGTTGATCAAAGTTGGGTAAGCAAACTGTCTCAGGTTGGCAGGTAGAGAAAACAATATGTAGATCAAAGAATCAAATGAGTGTCTGCAGGCTAAATTTGAAAAAAGTTCAAGCAATGGGAATCCCACACCTTCCCATAAGAATATATCATTAGTATTTCCTGTACCACCATCCACAGGCTGCATCTGCTCTGATTTCTTTATAAATAAAGATTAATAGGAGTTATGAATGCAGCGTGTCTTTTTACTTTAGGTGAGTTTTCTCTCTGTATTCAAACTGAAAACCATGTGTAACCAAAAGCACCTGAGCTTAGCTTCTTGTCTGAGGGTGTCCATAAAGTTTTCTAAAACATACACCCATATTTCTAAAGGGGGCAATAGTTTACACACTGAAATATTTTGGATATTAACCAAGAATGGAAAGTTCTTTTTGCTGCAAAAGAAGGCAATTACAGAAGTTACCACTTTGGGCTTATGCCAGTTTGATACACATGGAATTCCCTCAAGAAAAATATCCATCAGTCTTGATAGAATCAGCACTAGTGCAGGCTTTGGTCATATGAAAAAAAAAATTAAAAGTCTCATGTAGCACTAGAAAAATCCACGGATATGAAGGTAAATTTTGACTGACGAGATGAAAAATTCAGCTTTTGGGTCAGCTTGCAAATTATGCTTTTTCCTTTTAGGTGCTGCTGTTATTGACCATTGTGCACCCATCAGGTTACTTGGAGAGGGGAAATGTCCAGGGTGTTCATATCTGACTGTGCCAGTAGCACCGTCCTTCTCCTGATCTTTTCCCTAAGTTCAAGGTCCCATCCCTCCAAATGCACACAGACACTCTTCTTTCCTGGCCCTGGGTATGAGGAAGGGAAAAGAGGCAGCTGATCCCTGTAACAGCACTTGGATGCAGAGCTGGGCATGGTAACTTGACCTGCACAGAAGATGTTGGCCCCTCAGTTTTTATGCAGCTTCTTGGTGCTGCAGTTGAGACATCCCCACAGATTTAAGGCTTAAATTGTGTCTCAGGAGTGGTAAAAAGTCAGACTCATTCATTTTTAGAGCTGTTTCTGAAGTTAATACATCACATGCATCTTTCCTGAGGTGAAAAACATCCCCAGTTTTACTCAAGTTGTCAGGTTGTCGCCCTTGAAAACCTGTGAGAAGTGAAACAAAACATCCTATTTCCATTCTAGGATAGTTTCAAAAACATTAGCCAAAAATTCCTTTTAAACAAGCAATATTCGTGTGGAGTTTTTTTGTTTGTTTGCTTCTTTGGGTTTTTTGGGGTTGTTGGGGTTTTTTTGTTGGTTTTTTGGATTTTTTTGTTTGTTTGTGGGGTTTTTGTTTGTTTGTTTTTAGGGTTTTTTTGGTTGGTTGGTTGGTTGGGGGTTTTGGGGTTTTTTTTTTGTCTAATTTTATTACAGGATCTTAGAAGACTTCCCTGTTGAATTACAGGAAAGCTCATATTTTAGGAAAGCCTTTGATACCTGTGTGGATAATTCTCACATTCCCCTGTGTCTCCCAGTGAGACAGTTTTTATTTTAGGAAGGCACAGTGGGGACCAAAGGAATCTTACTGTTTACTTAATCAGATCTTAATCCATTTCCTAACCAAAGAAATTAATTTCCTCTTCTCACTATCAAAACCCAGAGGATTAACAACACAGTTTATCTCATGTGCTTGTGGCTGGCTGCACTCTTTTCTGACAGAAACCATCTCTCCACCACCTCTGTACCCTGTGTTTTTTGTGTCTCTGCTGCATCCCTGATCAGGTGTGCCTCAGTTTCCCCAAATGACCACTGAGGTTCCTTGGCAGAGCTTCTTCAATGCCTTGGAGTGGTCAAATACAGGATTGCCTGAGTGAAAACCCTGAGAAATCCGAGTTAAAGGAAACATTGCAGTGTCTGGAATATGGGACACATGTCAGCATTCACACAGTCACACCCCTCACCATCAACAATTAGCAATAATCCCCTAATTAATGTTGTCTGTACTTAAGTGAATGGAAGAGTTCATTTCTGACTAAATCCTACAAGTTTGATTCTGATCTTTTAAATTGCTTTTTAATGATTTTTTTTAAGAGTCTGTGTAACTAAAAGCAGTACAGGATATACATCTCTGATTTCCTTTTGCAGGTTTGGTTTTACACCTCCATTCACCAAAGTAGTAGTTGTTATTTACTATTGTTATTATTATTATTACTATTATTATTATTATTATTATTATTATTATTACTACTACTACTAAAAGAATACACTAAAAACCCCTATATCTCCATGGTAAAATGCATTTTTACACTTGAGAGTACAAACCCTCCTCAAGTTCAGTTTTCCATTGAACTTCAAATGCTCCTAGGACTTTTCTGTAAATATTCCCTTGCAGGCTTTATATTTCTTAAAATGTTTGGCACCTACTAAGTCATACAGTTGCATTTATTTCACTTCATGAAGTATATTCTAGATCATCAACCAGTATAAGGAAATAATTTCTTTTACCTCTGCAACTGGATATATTGTTGTCATATCAGACAGCTATTAATAATCACAGATATAAAGCTCCTCTACAGATTACTTTGTTTTTTTATTGAATGACCTCCTAATATATCAATGTTGATGTTGATTCATTGATCTCTTCACAGCCATTCTGAATACTAAAAAGCAAAGAAATAAATATAGAAATGCAATATTTGAAAAACTATTCAAGAAACTATTAGACTTACTAAGAAGTACCTCAGAGTTTTAGTCCAGCCTACACCAAAACAGAGATTTGAACATGAAAATTTCTGCATAATCTCATGTACTTTGACAACATGACAGCATGCCCAGCAGGGGAAGCAATGCATTATTTTGGAGCATTCCTTAGGCAAAGAGAGGCAGTTAAAAGATCAGATTTTTCATGCCCTCGTTCTGGTTTCAGACATAGTCAAAAGTATTAATTAGACAATATTAACAATATTGATTTTCTTGTACAGTTAGCAGGAGAAAAAGAAAATGTACAGGAGCTCTAAAGTTTTCAGAGGGAATGAAAGACAATATAGTATTCCCAGAGAGCTGCTCTCTTTGATTCTACAGGAAACACAGAGTACACACTCCACCAGAATCACTCCAGAAAACCCCCTCAACCTGCTGAAGACATTTGTTTATTCATTTCAGAACAAGAGACAGAACTGGTTCTGGAATTCTGGGATGGTCCAAGGAAGCTCAGGAACACCCAGCACTCCCAGAGCTGGGCAGTGTCAGAGTTTAAAGGGCATAATTCACATTGAAAACACAGGTGAGGCAGATCATTTAGAGTGTAGAACACCCCAGGTGTAAAAATCCTGTTTTTCTCACTGACCATCTCTCCATAGCAATTTCAGATGCAAAGCACACAGTTCAATTTGCTTATTTAGCAGTGTCCTCTGCAGATGCTGATTTATTTACAACGTGTATAAATAAGATTGTTGACAGATGTGTTGTATTAGTTCATCTCAAATACAGATAAAAACGTGGGCTTTCAAAACACATTTTAAAATGTATTTTTAAAAGGGACAGCTCGAGGCGCTGCAATTTGCAACCCACAGGGAATACACAGATTACATCTTTCAGTGCAATACTTTCATAAAGCTTTTTGGTACTCTTTGTTTCTGTGCATAGGGAGGCAATAATTGCAAGAGGCAGCACATGTGGAAAATGACATTTTGCAGAAGTAGGAGCAAAATGTCCTTTCTTCTTGGAAATGCTGTAGCTCCACATTTAGTTCCACATATTGGGCTTTTTGAAAAGGCTTTCCTCTCCTGGAGTCAATGTAAAGCCAACACAACTAAAATTGAATTAGCTGTACCTTTTTCCTATGTTGGAAAAGATTAAAAAAAAAAAAAAAAAGGTAGGTTCCTATCAGTTGTGAACCCTGGCATGAATCATTAAACAGAAAATGAAAATAGAAAAGTATTGCAGTGTCCTAATGAATGACCCACTGTAGGAGTGTAAGTAAACCAGAGATTTATTTTAAAAGAATGTTATTGTTAAACACGATGGTGTGTCTTCAAAAAGAATTTGAGTTTACAGTTCACACTTGTTAAAGGAGAAGAGAAAATTCTAGTCAGATATAAGTTAGATATCTTTTGGATAGGGTGAGGGCTTTGAAATTTTTTCAAGAAATTTAGAGAAAAAAAATTGCTGCTATTGAAATTTCTTTCTGGTTTGTTTAATCTTAAGAGCCAGTTGGTTTCATCTTAAGAGAGTCAGGGCCAGGAGTTAGACTGGATGATTTTGTGGGTCCCTTTCAGTTCAGAATATCCTGTGATTCTCTGTGAAGATATTTATAGCATTTTTTCCATGCATTTTTAGAAAAGAAAATCAGCAATTTGTATGCATAAGTCATATTTTATGAAATTACATTTGCACTTTGAAAATGTAATTTAATCAGGTACCACCCCTGTTATTTGCTCTTGTTTTGCTTCCTCGTGTTCTTCCCTAAGGTTTCCTAGTTGGGTGTCCTCTACAAAAAGAAGAAAAATATATTATACTAAGAAAGGAAACAATGTTGGTAGATTATATTACTACTGAATCCTCAATTTCTCCAGGTGATTTTTCAAGATCTTTCAGGTTTGTTCAGGTTATCAGAAATGTTATGGGGTGAAAGTTCATGTGAACAACGCGTGCATGCCTGTGTAAAATACAATTCCTGCTACCTTTGTCTGCACTCATTTTGGAGTCCTTTTAGTATTTCCTCCAAATTCAATCCTCTAGCACTTATGCATTCACAGTCAATAAATTTCAAACATTTATCACATTGACTGGAGATTTCAGAGCACTGAGGTTCCAATTTGTTTTCTGCTGAGCCAAGGCTTTCCATAAAAACAAGAGCTTGCAGAACTCTTCAGTGCGGTGTTAATCTTTCACACAAATAATGACCCAAAACTAAATCAACATCTGAATTTTGAGACAGTTTTAAGAGTCTCCCATCAAAAATGGAAAAAAAAAAAAATTGGTCCTTGTCAGGAACAACACACATTTTCTTGGGCAGGTATTAATATTGTTTGAAAGTAATCTTGAATGTGAGATTACTTTTATGCTTGCAAATGCCCTGCAGTAGCATTTTCAAAAGGCTATTAAAATTCATAGAAATATCAGATTTATGTATCTTCTAGCTGTTTCATCCTATAGAAAGGATCCCAAGGCTATTTGTTTTAAAGCTTTTTGGGCTTGTCCTTTGGGTGAGGGCTCTAGAACTCTTCTTTTTGACTCCTGTCACCAGTTCCCAAAACCACCCTTAAGATGAATGTCCTGCAACCCTTTCTCCCCCTCCAACAGTTATTTCTGAGACTCAGTTTGCTAAGAAAAACAAAAGTATCCCCAAATCTCCTGTTTCAGGCTCAGAACTGAGCTCCTCTGTTCCCTGATTGTCTCTGTCTCTCCCTAGGGGTGGCAGAGATGTTCTTTATCTCCATTTTTACAGACAATACACCTGTCAGCTGCATTAACTTTGTCCCCGAAGGTCACAATTAATTACCAGCTTATAACTGCAATGAGCCTTTAACATTAGCTGCACTAGCAAACATTAAAATGGTGTGAGGAGAGGAGAACACAAAGACATCTTCAAGCACAGAAACAGATTTTAATAAAAGCCCCATCACTCCAAGATTCCAGAAATGCTGGGAACTGCCCAGGAAAGAGAAGAAAACTCCTAAGTGGCATAAGATAATTTCAGTAGTCAGAATAATTCCTTTTCGTGTGGGAATCAATAGTGAATATTTACATCTATGCCATAGGGAAACAGCTTTTCAGTTCAAAAAGGATCTCAGCTTGTTGTTGTAGGGGATTCCCTAATCTTTCATTCATTCATTCATTCATTCATTCATTCATTCATTCATTCATTCATTCATTCATTCATAAAATGGAAGTCCCACAGCTCTCTTTCCTATAAACTCTGAAGTGGAAAGAGAGGCAAATATTTGCCTAAGGAATGGGGTGTTCAGTGTTTGATAAGAATGTGAATTGTTCTCCTTTCATACATTCCCATTACTTCGAGTAATGAAATGATAGAAAGAACGACTATTTACAGAGAGAGAGTCATTAAAATGAAAAATTATGAAAATGTGATTGCACTGAGGTAGTAAATATTTTGATTGCCTCATGCAGTCAATTAACATTGCACTTTTAGCCAGTTTTTTGAAGTGGATTATGTTCATATCTCCTGGTGCCTTAGAAGAATAAAAGAGATCTGGATAGTCTAACTTGTGGAAAGTACTAGTGGTTTCTGATTAGTCTTGAAACCAATATAAATTCAAACAGTTCATTTTTTAGTGTGAAGAAGCTATCATTTCCTAAACAGTATTGTTTATGCCCAGAAACACATCAGAACATGCTTTAAAAAATGATAACTGCAGGAGAAATTTAATTTTAAAAACTGGTAGAAAGCATGCAGGGCATATGCATATACAGATATATTAAAAAATTAAAAAAAAAAAAAGACAAGAGAGAAAGATTATCAGTGACGTTGCTGTTTAACAACTCAACAAGCACTTTCAGATGTCACCCAGACAGAATATGTTCAAAAAGCTATTAAAAAGTTTCAAGTGTGGGAAGTTAAATCTCATAAATAGCATTTTCTACCTAATCAGATGCTTGTTTTGTCAAAAATTTATTTTCTTTCACTTAAGAGTATAATTTTCAGACTATCAAGAAGGAATTACAAAATTTAAGTGAATAAAGGGATGTCTGCATTACAACCTGCTATTCACCTGCTGACATGGTAATAAAATAAACATATTCCTTCACCCCATTAAGAAGCACTAAGTAATCCAGTGAGTGAGTGTGAAGAACAAATCACCTTGGTGCCACAATTATGCATTGAGGAAAATACTCAGGACGCTCCACTTGTTGAACTTGACCATGACATATTTAGTATGTTATGGCAAAATTAATATAATACTTAAATTTCAGATATCTATAGGGGAAATGGGAAAAATGACAGAAAAAAAAAAAAAGCCTGTCCAGGTCCAGTACTCTGAACAGCTTCTTTTAGATGTTCCATGCTTGGAAGGTGTGACATTTAATATCAGAAGTACTTGTCTAAAGGTAGCTGATGCCACAGGGAGTTCCTTATGTTGCTTTTATGCTCTGTGTTAGAAATGAGCTGTGTGTTCACTCCTCCCATGCTGGACTGGTCCTCTTTGTGTTGAAATAAAGTCAGGCTTGCTGGAAAAGCTCTGCTCAGTCATGTCCTACATTATTCCCTGAGCCTCACAGGTACATTTGCCTTGTTCCACCCTGAATCTTCTTCCATTTTAGAGATTCCACCTGTTGGAGTTCCAAGAGTTAGAGCTAGAAATGGCATTGACAGCTTTTTAAATTTATTTTTTAGTTTTTTGTTTGTAAATAGGATCTCCTAGTTTAACTAGAAGAAAACCGTGAGCTTTTAATGGTGCCAGATCTTATCAAGAGTCTGTAGACTTTCTGTCACTAGTGGTTTTTGTTTAAACAAAGGTTAGACAGTATTCCTAAAGAGAATTTTCTGCCTTATGGTGGGTATCCCAATTTTTGTTTTTGTTTCTTTAACTAAAGTGTCTTCCAAGTTCAGTCAAAAGACTGAAACTTAATAGAGGAAGTTCACTCTTCATTTCTAAGATAGTTTGGACTGATTTCTGCGAGCCACTGCATTTTATTAATGTTTTTCCATTTTCTACCATAATTGACCTTTCTTGTACTGATTGAAGAAAAGCGTCTTAAGTTGATACAGATAAAACGTTATGACTAGCAAAAAAAAAAAAGAAGATTGACTATCTCAGCCCAGCAAGTC
>VZSE01002996.1:8732-34946 GCA_013398275.1 Promerops cafer
GGGCTGTGATGAGGGCTGTGATGAGGGCTGTGATGAGGGCTGTGGCGTGGGCTGTGATGAGGGCTGTGGTGCGGGCTGGGGTTAAACCTCTCCGGGAGGCTGGAAGTGAGAGCTTTTCAGAGCTACCCTTTGGCTGAATGAATTCTTCCCCTAACACATCGGAATGGGGCTATTTGGGGATGAGAAATGTCAGTTCTTTCCCAAAACAGCCCCATTTGGAGCTGTCACTTGGCAGTGCCACAGCAGAAGAAAGACTTTCCTGCCCAGGTTTTGCTGTGGTCACGGGTTGATAACTTGCTCAGGTTCAGTTCAGCAGTATCATTTTCAAGGAATTGTTTGAATGGCTTTAATGTGCTGTGAATCAAAAGAAGAAATTCCACTCATGGTAATTAAGATGGAAAGGGTAATTATTTCTGTCTGTCTCCAAATTCCCCTTCTGGAGGAGGAAGGAGAAACTGGAGCTTTCCAATGCCTTTGTTCTCTCCACCACAGGAGGAGCCCTGGGTTGTACCCACCAATGTTTGTACGTATTTATTGGTGCCCCCCTGGCAGGAGCGGAATCCCTGGAAAACTGAGCCCACCTAAGGAGAGGAGGGAAACGGAGCTGGTGTCAGCAGAGAACCATCAGCTGCTCTGCTCTGCCCCACTCCCACACTGCTCCAAGGGCTTGACAAACCTAAGATCAGCAAGAAGGAACGCCCAGGGCAGGAAGTGTTGGAACCATTTGGAAACGTGGCACTGAAATCTGCCCTGAGAGGCAAAACCTGCCGGGGTCACTTGGCTGGGGATCAGAGGGTGCAAATGGAACCTTAAATCCCCAGGAACTTTCCCAGCTGGCTGTTCCTGATGTGTCAGGGTCGCGTTTGGCCGGGCCGGGCTCTCCCTTACTTGCTCCTGTCTGTGACCCCAGGCTGCCAGCCCTGCCCTGCCGGGGCTGCTGTCAATCACACGTCAATCCCACGTCAATCCCGGGCTGATTGGGCTCACATCAGAGCCGTGTTTTGACAAAAGATGTGCAGGGAGCGGCTGTCAAAGCCCTGAAGGCGAGGGGAAAGGCAGGGAGCTGAGCTGGGGGGAGAACTGGGGGATTTATTATCCAGGGAAGTGATGGGACCTTGTGGGACAGGCACAAGGAGCTGCAGCCACAGGGGTGTGGGGAGATTTGGGGTGGAGCTGGTGCTGCTTCAGGAGGTGCAGGAGAGGGTTTTGGGTGGCTTCAGAATAAAGCAGAGCACAAGGTCTGAGCAGGGGGGAAAGGGGGGAAAGGAAGAAAAATCCCAGAATCATGGAATATCCTGAGTGGGGAGGGACCCACAGGATCATCCAGTCCAACCCTGGCCCTGCCCAGACCCCCCAACAACCCCACCCTGGGCATCCCTGGAGCGCTGTCCAAGCGCTCCTGGAGCTCTGGCAGCCTCGGGGCCGTGCCCATTCCCTGGGGAGCCTGGGCAGTGCCAGCACCCTCTGGGGGAAGAACCTTGCCCTGAGCTCAGCCTGAGCCTGGCCCAGCTCCAGCCTGCCCTGCTGAAAGGGAAGGAAACTCTCCCATCCCATTCCCTCCTGCAGGCTCTGCTCTCAGGCTGGACCCAGGGGATGTGAGGGTGCTGTGCTCAGCTCCCCGCTGGCTCAGGCACTGGGGACCCCACAAACAGCCCCACCTGCGGGGCACAGGATGGAATGTGAGGTGTTTGTGGGATCCCCAAAGCTCTGAGCCACCCCAGGATGGGGATCCCTGAGCTGCTGGAAGTCTCTCATTTAACTTGGATGTCATCAGGGCCCCAGATCCACCTGGGAAATGAGAGCTCCCAAAATACTCTACATAAACTGAAAGAACCCAATACAGACCTTATATCAAGTTTGGAGTCAGGATCTTCCTCCTCGTAGGGAATTTTAAGCCTTTGTAGGAAGTATTTTGTCCATTCTCAGCCTGGTCCAGGTGAAGCTGTCCCTGCCCAAGGCAGGGGGGAGGGACTGGATGACCCTAAAGGTCCCTTCCAACCCAGCCCATTCTGTGATTTTATAATTCTCCTGAGAGATCTCCCAATTTCTCATTCATTTTCTTCAATTCTGGGATGGGATTTTTTCCCCCCTGTAAAATTCTGAGCAGATGCAAAAGCTTTGGGGATCACTTAAACCTCTTGGGTTTAATGACTGAAATGTCTCCCACCTGTTCTACTTTTTAAAACTGAATAGAATTTTAATACCAATGGGGGGGAAAAAAAAAAAAGCTAAAATGAAAAATCACTTCAAAAGGAAAATCAAAACAGTTCCACTCTGTGGCTTTTTTTTTTCCTCAAATAAAACATGATTGAAGTCAACATGTTCCTGAGCAACATCTCACTCATCAAAAGTGGCATTTACTGACAGAACAACGTTTTTTCCCTGAAATGAGCTCTCAGTTTGGGATCCCTGGATAATGACATTAAATGTGAGTCCTTGGTGGCTCTGACTGCGGAGAGGAGACACAAATGATAGTGTGGGCCAGTGATTATTCTCCTCTCTTCCACTACACCAAAATAACCCATAATCATCCAGTGGAGCTTCTGCTCCATGGCCTCCCCAGCACAGCAGCCACAATTAGAGAGCTGGAGCTGCCTCCTGGAAACGGGGGCAATGAACCACAGCACTGAACAAAGAGAGGTGCCAGTAAGAGCTAAGAGACAACACTTTTCTTGGTTCAATGGCCAAATGGAAGAAAAAATACATTTTGAGTTAACCTGAATTGAAATTTTTTCAATTTTTCCAGTCAAGCAAAAAGTTGAAAAAATTAATGGCAGATTGCTTTTTGTTTCAGCCTCTTTTTATTTTCTGTTCCATTACTTTTCCAGCTCCTTTCAGGGGAAGTTTCAGAGCCTGTTTCATGATTCCCAACCTACTGGTTTGTACTGGGGGAAAAAACAAGTTTTGCCCAAAATTATTTTGCCAGGCGGTGGAAATTTGGCTGGGCCTCGCAGAGGTGGGAACTGTTTGTGCTCAGAGGACAGGGTGGGCCCATCTCAGCTGAGAGCTGACCCCACATCCTTGGTGGGACCCCATTTGCTCTTGCCTTTGGCACTGCTGGCGATGCTACTCCCAGGGGGAGCCCTGCAGACAATTAATTGAGGAAAAAACTCTCAATTCTGATTACTGGAGCTCTCCATGAGCTGGCTGGGTTTGGAAACGTCTCCCAGTGGGAGTAAACCAGACCAGGCCCCAGGGAATTCTTTCCCACTCGTGCGTTTGGTTTGTTCTTGTGCCAAAGCTGCAGATTTCCTTACACCAAAATGTTTGGTCAATCCATATTGATGTCCCTGAGTCTGCCACTTTAAAATATTCCAGAGCATTTAGGAATTCAGTGTTCTCAGAGCTTCGCTTCTTCCAGTTTCCTTTCACAAATTGCTTCACATTTCCCTAATCTGTCATCAAAAGACAAGGAAGCAAAACAAAACATCTCATTTCCAGATCCCCACGAACCACATTAAATTCGGGATTTTGAGAGCGCCATGTGTGGTGCAAAAAAATATTTTGGATGAAACCGTTCTTAGATTCTGCTTCTGCTTTTCCTGAAGTTATGGAACAGCCACTCAGCCCAAAGCAAAACCTGTTTTGCACCCAGATCCAGCTCTGGGAATGGGCAGGAGGAGCTGGATTTGGGTTGCTCTCTTTAATCCTGGTTCCTAAAACTGCCCCCAGCCCAAACCTGCTGCAGGGGAGAAAAACAAAAAACCAACCCCAAACCACCTGGACTTGCCTGTCAGTAAATCCATCTTTTGAAATTCTGCTCAGCACCCTCCCCCCCAAATCTTCCCAGCCTTCCCCTTTCTGAATCTGGTATTCCTTAGGGTGCAGAATTATCGGGAAGTTCCATCCAGAATTTAAATCAAGACCTCCTGCAGGTGTCCCTCGATGGGCTGGTGACATTTCCAGGGGAAGCTCAGCTCCACACCAGGGTAGAGCTCCCACTGTTCCTGCCAGGTTTAATGAGGTCTGCATTTCCAGAACAGCCTGACCTGAGCTTTACCCTGCCCACCAAGGGGAAGGGGAGGGATAACTGGATTAGAACAACTCCACCAAATAAATAATAAAAATATACAAAATGTACTCTAAGGGGATCTGTGGGGCAGAGGAGCCCCAGGATTTGAGTGCTGGCCTCCTCCAAGGGCAGGGCAGGCTGGAAGTTTGGGGTCGGCCTGGTGGATGGTTCTGGGCTCCTTGGGGAATCACCTGCCCAAAATCAGGTTGGAAAATGAGGGATGAGCTCTGAGCCAGTCACTTCCTGCAGTGAGGGAAGAGGAACCGAGACCTTCAAGGATTGATTCCTCTCCCCTCATTACGGTCAAAACCTTTCCCGGAGCACCTGGAACTGCAATAAAATGATGATAAACATCATGTTTATTTATAACCCAGTGTTTTCTGAGGAAGTTGGGCTCAGGCTTAGGGAACAAGGTCCAGGGCTCCTCAGAAATGAAGGTCCGGGTTTGCTTTGGACTGAGAGATAATAATCAGGGTCTGGATGAGGGCTGGAGTCCAAAACCAGGAATGGGAGACCCAAAAGGCAAAACAATGAGGTGCAGACCTGCCTGAAAATCTGACTGAATAAACCTTGAGTCACTTGGCTGGGACATAATCAGGAATTATCTGTTTTTTAATATTGTTCTTTAAGAAAACTGAGAGACCAGCAGCAGGAACTGTCAGCAGCCCTGCAAACACGGCCTGAAGGTGAAATGGACACACAGGGACTGTTTAGCCTGAGGAAGAGATGGTGAGATACCAACCTTGAAACAGGAGAAAGGAAAAGAAACAGGGAGGAATTTATTCTTCGTGCTCCTGGTGAAAAGTGAGAAGAAATGGGCTTAAATTGCAGCAGGAAGGATTCCGGTCCGACAGCAGAGGCCGTGTTTGAGGCTGTTACTGCGAGGTGCTGAGCTGATGTCCAGGGAAGGGGCAGAGCCTGCGCGGCCCAGGGAGGTGACTCCGAGCCCTGCAGGGCTGGGTTGGGCAGCATTTCCTGGCCTGAGGCAGAGGAGAGACCCTCTGACCCCCCAGAGCCTTTCCTGCCCCTTTCCTTCTCGTGCAGTTTCAGTTCTGATGTTTCCCAGCTCTCCCAGGGAGTCCTGGACACAGCTGCTGGACAGATCCACCTCTTGCCGTGTTTATCAGAGCACAATCATTGTCCAGTGCCTAAAACACACGAGCCTTGAATACGGGTTCATTTGGGGTTCAAACTGCCATAAATGCAGCTGTCCCCGTTGTCACCTGCCCAGGGGAGAGGCTGTGGAGGATCTGTGAGCTCTGGGGCTCAGCCCACCTGGTTCAGTCACGATAAACCCCCAGCAGTGCTGACCTGGGCAGGGAGGGAGCTGCACCCCACTCCTGAGCTACTCAGCCCTTTGGGGACAGGAAAAGGAGTTTCATTTTGCTTTGCAGATTTTAGCTTCATTCACTCTTTTCAGTTCCTAACTCAGCTGCAAATCACTGAAAAAAGAAACGCGGCCAAAGGTAGGAGCTCTCCCAGCTCCAGAACTGTTCCCAGTCCGGGACACCTGTGGAACTCCAGGTGGGATCTGCCTCTCTCCCAGGTCCTCACAGCTGGTCTCCTATAGAAACAGAAAAAATTGAGAGCTGGGAGGAGTTCAGGAGATCCAGAGAAGATAAAAATCTGCTCCAGATCTTGGTATTTAGACCCTCAGCTTCCAGAGAAAACTCTGGGAATGCCTGGTTTTAACTTCTGTTACAATACCACCAAATCCATGGGGTTGGTGATACCAATACAATACCACCAACAGCATGGGGTGAATTCTGTAGGATCATCTGGGCTTTAAGATTTGAGATCCATGGGTAGCTCTGCTATTTCTGCCTTAATCTTTTAAGGCCATCAAACCTCAAAATAAGAGCAATAAGACCACATGCACAGTCACAACTCAAACTGGAAGGTTCCAAAGTAATGAAAATCCTGACCCCATTCTGTGGAAGTTGTTGAAGCTGCTCACTCCACCTCTGTTGAGTCATTCTGGTTTGATGAAGTCAAACCCTCTCTCACTGAGCCTCTTGCAGAGGCTTCACATCTGAAATTCCACATGTCTCCAACAATAAAGGGATCCTGGAGAAGGGAAGTTGAAAAAGAAATGAAAACAAACCCCAAAAGTTGTAATGAGCCACTCTTGACTTATCAAAGCACTTTGACATCTTTGAAACAAAATGAGAACACGGAAACAAATGGTCCCAAAATTCTGTGCACCGGGAATGTGCCTGTGACAGGGGAGGCCCCTGGAAGGTTGAATGATGGCAAAAGTGAGGAAACTGCTTTAAAAAGGCCAGGTTGGACAGGGCTTGGAGCAGCCTGGGACAGTGTAAGGTGTGGAATGGGATGGGGTTTAAGGTCATTCCAACCCAAACCTGTTTAGGATTTTGTGGGATTCTCCATCAAAGCTCTTCAGACCGACACAGACACTGAGATGTTGTGACAGGTTGGCCCTCGAGGGGTGACACGACTCCAGGGGGACAATACATTCTGTCTGTAACGCAGCAGAGACCCAGCCTGGGGAGACAGAGTGGGCCAGGCGGAGCTGGGACACGAGGAAGGAAAGGTCAGAGGTTCCAGACATCAAGGAAGGGACCAGGCTGGGCAGAAATCCATCTCCAGCATCTCCTGAGATGTCAGAGAAGGTTCTGGGAGCTCTGCACACCCGGGAGCATCCCAGTGCCACCAGTGTGGCTGCTTCCCGGGAGAGCGACAAGGATGGGGGATCATTATCCCACAGAGCTCTCCTGGAAAGGCATTTCTGGCTCTGCATGGGAAGACGGAGCCGAAGGCTTGGAGCTATTAGCGGGCAATTAAAGCTAATGTTGCAGCTAGCAGAAAGATCCCAGCCAGGCACTCCACTCCACTTTAATCTTTGAAAATGTTCACAGTTCTAACCAAGGAATAAAAGGGAAAATACGTAGAAATGTGCATATATATATAAATGTAAAAATATATATCAGAGCATTAACTTTCATTGTCAAATCAAGTCGGGAATTGGTGAATGAGGTAAATAGGAGGAGCAATGTAACAGACAATTACCACAATCCTGCTCGTGGCTTTCATTTCCAAATGAGCCTCACACTACTCAGCCCCACAGAAAGGCACGCCGGGAGAGGGAAGGGGAGAAAATAGGAACGTTTGAGATGGTGAAAATCATCAAGTAAAAGGCATAAAAATCTGCAAGGAAGCAGGTGGGAGAGGACTGGGGTTTAGCTGGGGGGTTGTTGGAGGGTTGGTAGAATAATTAAAGATAGAATTGATAGAAAAATAAGGTAAATATAGAGTATAGAATAATATAGAGTATAGAATAGTATAGAATATAGAATAATATTGATTATAGAATAATATAGATCATAGAATAATATCAAATATAGAATAATATAGATTATAGAATAACAAAAGTTATAGAATAATATAGAATGTAGAATAATTCCAATTATACAATAATATAGATTATAGAATAATATAGAATGTTGAATAATGAAAGTTTAATGTAAAAATGGGTGGATGAAATGGTGAAAAGGAAAATGTGTATGTACATTGGGGCATCTTCTCCAGCACTCTCTAAGCAGGGGAGCACAGACAGCAAGAGAGGGAAGATGGGGCAGTGCCCTCCTGCTGCCCCTGGAGCCAGTGGGACCACAGTGGGCCCAGCCTGCTCCACCTGACCCTGTCCCCATCCCTGACACTGCTGGTGCTGGCCCTGTCTGTGCCCAGGGAGCCAGGGAGGAGAGCAGCCTGTGCCTGCCAGCCCAGCGTGCCTGGCTCTGGAATTGTTTACACAATTTTGGCATGAGATTGCAGCTCAAGGCTAAACAAAGAGTTTTCGGTGCTGAGAGCCATTCCCAGAGCTGGCTGCTCCCAGGACCTGGACGTGGGTGGTGAAACATTCCCCGTGCTCAGCTCGTGGCCCCAGTGCTCTGGGCTTGGGCCGTGTTTGCCATGGGTGCCTCGCGCCTGGACTGAACTGTGGGGGCTGCTGCGCAGGCACAGGGTCGGCAGCGCTGCAGGGAGATGGGGCTCTGCGAGATGTGGGCGAGCAGCCTGGGAGCCCCAGGAAGGAGCTGCAGACACCACCTGTGCCCAGAGTGAGCATACCAGAGGCCAGCCCCCGTCAGAGCCAGGCCACGAGGAGCTTCCTGGCGAGCCTCCAGCCCTCCCAGGAGAGCTGCAGCTCTTCCCAGCTCCCCCGAGGAGCGAGGGAGATGCAGTTCCATGGAATCAGCACTTTCCAAATGTCAGTGGCAATTGGAATCAAAGCTGCGGAGCTGCAGCAGGCACAGCAGGGCTATAACAATAACAGGAATATTATTATGGAGTTAAGTGCCTGCATTAAACCCTGCACTCCCAGGGCTCACCTGCTTGAGGAGTTTGGGTTTGTGCTCACGGAATCTGAGGCAGCAGTGCTGGAGTGCTGTACAGGCCCTCAGGGAGCTGAGGACAGTGCTGAGCATCCTCCTGTTTATCTTTCATCACCATTCAGCCCAGTTAATTTGCCTTTTCCAGCCTGACCTTTCCTTCCCTGCACCACCAGCTTTTCAGAGGGCTGTTTCTCAGCCTGTGTGAACCTACTCCCAGCCCTGTAACCATGATTCCCCACAGCTCTGGGTAAAATATCTGGTCCCTTCTGGATCATCCTCCACAGCCCTCTGAAATTCACTGGAATGGGACATCTGTGGCCAGAATGCCTCTTCCTTCCTCCCTCTTTGTCCCTGCTGCCAGGGAAGGAGCAGCCCACAGATGGTGCCTTCTTTTCGCAGCCCAGCTCAGCCCATGGGCAGTGAGAGGTAGAAGAGAAAACCCACGAGATTCTGTTTGTTGGGATCCCCTCGTTTATTAAAAGTGCTTGGGGAGAGGGACACGAAAAGTATTTCTGGTTTCATGTACTCAGCAGCTCCAAGGTGTTTTGGCAAAGCAACAGAGGTGAAGCTTAAAACTCCTTTAGCTTTGCTGAAAGGAAACAGAACCCAAACAGAGAAAAAGAGCTCAGCAAAAGGTGCAGAGAAATGCAGATCTGCAGTGCCCTGGGCTGGGAGGAACAGAACACCCCGGGCCCTCCTGCAGTCTCCTGTCCTCCCCAGCTGCAGGTGGGACAGGGAAGGAGGGGTTGCATGTTGCAGCAGCAGCAGAGGCGTCCCTGCCCTGGGGCACTGCTGGCTCAGGGAGGTTCCCGTTCAGCACATGCCGTTTGGTCCCCCAGCAGTCACAGCTGATTTGAGAGATGCCAGGGGGAGAAAAAGTCCTTTGGTGTGGATGTGATGCCAGCAGGGCAGCCAGCCTGAGAGGGGATGCACAGGGAATGGGTTCTCAGGGTTAAACTGCAAACTCACACTTGCCTGGATGAGAAAAGCGCCCGGAGTGGAAAGGGACCTGGAGCATCCTGCTGACCCCATGGACAGACCGTGCCCGGGTGTTAACACGGGGCTGGCTCCTGTGCCGCTCTCCAGGCGTTTGCAGGGCTGGATGAGCCCATCCTGCATCCATTCCCCAGCTCAGCCAGCTGCTGCTCCATGGAAATGTGCCCAGGAGAAGAGCGGCAAGGGAGGAAGCACTGAGGGGTGCAGGAGAAGGGAGGAGGATCCAGCTGGATGTCAGGAGCCAAAATGAGCCTCGCGTGTTCCAGGCAGAGAGGCTGGCAGCTGAGCAGTGAGTGTTATTTACACCCCCAGGGGCTGGTGCCAGCCTGCAGTGATGGCACGGCTGGGCACACGGCAGGGACATCGGCCCGTGCAGCCTCCAAAGACGGGAAGAGCAGCGGCCCACGGCCACGCCCGCCACGGGACCCCGGAGCCTGGAAAAACAGAGCGACGGGAACAACAAGCACGATCCAGAAAACAAAGGAGCTTTAATAATGATTAAAATAAAAAAGGAATAAGCCGTGCACAGCACAAGGATTGAGTCTTGAAGGCCACCCCAGGGATGGATCCTCGAGGACCCGGGAATAAGGAGGGTATAACAATATATAGGGTAAGCTGAGGATGCAGGACCCAACCAGTAAAAGGGATGAGAAACATAACCATAGATGTAAAGGGCGACCAGCCAATCATGTATCAAAACTGGGAACATAACCCTATTTGTAACAGCTGAATCCACATCGTAACTCCCACGGTTCAACTGTACCTAACTCGACTTGCCCTAACCTATCAAGATGCATTCCTTCCTAGCACCTTGTCTCCCAGGGCCTGAGGTTGAAGCTCTCAGCATACGCAGCTGGAGCCACTCCACTGTCCAACCCAAGGAGACCCATTCCAACAGCCCATCAATCCCAGCCCCAAGGCGAGGAGAGTTACTGCCCCGCTCACACACACAGACCCCCAGCTGCTTTGCCAGTTTGGCTCCAGCCCTCCAGTGGCTCAGAATGCAGCCACTCCATCACTCCTGAGTGGGGCTGTTGGTGTCCCCCACCAGCCTGGGCAAAGCCAAGCTCCAGCCCCAGATAATCCCACCAGACCCTCCTGCTTCTGCAGGGCCCAGGTCAGGTTGGCTGGGTTCCCCCTGCAGGCAGTGGAGCAAGGGATGAGTTCCTCCAGGGAGTGACTGATCCTTCTCTAAGGAAGGTGTGAGAGATTGTGACTGAACTGCCCTTGGGTGTGTTGGGATTTCCCAGAGAGCCAGCTCAGACCTGGGCCTGCATTCCAGCAGCTGGGATTGCTCTCCAAGCGATGGCAGGAATCCCTGTGGAAGGGAACCTCGTTTTCCTGGTTGCTTTGTGGCTCCTGCACTGACAATCCCAGAATCCATGGATTTCCTTGGCAGGTCTTCCATTATCTTCTCCTTCTCTGTGTCTCTCTTCCCTGCCACAACACAGCGTTCCTCCTTCCCTAATTGTAAGCACAGCGTAACTCCTGTGGGACCAGCTTACACAAATCCTGGTGGGTGCAATCCTCATAAAACAGCTTCTTGGTATCAACGTATGGCAGCAGACTGCCCAAAGCCCCCTCAGAGCGTGGAGAAGGCCATGGACACCAATCCACCCGTTTGTGTTGATCTACAACAACATTTTCACTGCCAGAGAGCTGCGAACTCTACCAAAAAGTGAAGATTTGAGCTAAGGAAGCCCCAAAGTGCTGCTGTCCTTGGGATGCCTTCGCTGCCTTCACTCAGGGAAGGTCTCCTGAACTCGTTCAAGGCCACAGAAGCATCAGTGGTCCCCAAGGCCCCAGAGGAGCCTCTCCTTGGAGAAACCCTCCCCAAGCTCCGCAGCTCAGCCCCGCTCCAGTGCCCAGGGAACACGCCGGGGTTGGAATTTGCTGAGCAAGGCCTGTAAAAATGAACACATCTCACCAGAGAGACAGTGGGGGATGATTAATGAGCAAAGGCAATGCAGGGGGCCGGGGGGGAACAGATTTGCTAAATTGGCAGCAGATAAATGTTTGTTCCTGCTGGGAACAGCGAGGTTGGCAAACCCCACCATGGGCCAGTGCCTTGGGTTAAGTGAGGAGGCCACGGCCCCGTAAATTGTTCATCACCTCATCCAGAGGTGCAGCCTTGTAGCCTCTCTGGTCCAGTGAGCCCAGTAATGAAAGGCTTCAGAGCTGCCCAGGACAGGAGATCAAGTGCCCAGATTGCTCCAGCTCTGATAAGGTTTTAGATGAGGATTTATTTTGTTAATGATGTTTGCAGTGATCCATCTCCTCCTCGTTCCAGGGTTATCCTGTGTGTGTTCTGCAGGAGGGGGAGCCTGGAGGGGTGCTCAGGAGAGACTTTTATCCCAGGAGTAAAACGGTGGAATAACTGACTGAAGCAGGGGAGGATCTGTTATCTAATCATTTGGCCCAGAGAAAGATGCAGTGAAACTTACCCAAAACAATTCTAGTTCTGTATTTATCACGTGACTTTTTTGCTCAGGAAAGTTCAAAAGGAGTTTGCAGAGGCATGTATTTCTCCTTCTGCTGTGCATTGGTCAGGTGGCTGACAACTTCCTATCAAATCTCCTCATCTTAGGAACAGCCTTGGAAGGGATGGAAATTCAACAAGCACCACCCCGAAGATGTTAAAATGTCTCCCACCAAGCAGATCCCCCTTGGCTCCAGGAGCTGCTGTCACTTCCCCCAGGGTCTCTCCAAGCCATCCAGCCTCCCTGAGGGATGTAGATCAGGCAGACATTTACACCCACAGAAAACACCTCCAGTACCCAGGGCTGGAGCACAACAGCCCTGCAGCATCTCCTGATGATGGCTTTCCTCCCTCATTAGCTCTGACATCTGCCATTGATATCAATTCTGATAATGAATGGCACACTCCGCTGCCGGGGCTGGCCATCCATCAGCAGCTTCACTCTGAACCTGGCTGATGCCATCAGTGGGAGCGCAGAGCGATGGTCAGGGAGCTCTGCTGCATATGGGGAGCAGGGAATTGAGGCTCCCCATGGGAAAGGCAGGCGGGAAGGAGAAGGGGCCTGGAGGGAAGTGATGGGTGAGCACCTGCACAGAGGCAGCAAAGGAAGGAGCTCTGATGGTTTCAGATCCTCCCCTCCCTGTTTATGATACGTCACAAAAATTGCACAGCCTTGAGCCTGGGGGTTTCAGTCAAGGCCAGGGTCTGGGGTTTGACTTACCTTGGCACTGGGCAGCTGTGCAGCCTCCTCGAGGTGTGTGCACAGAGAAGCCCCCCAGAGCCTGTGCCTGTGCAGTCAGGATCCCAGCGCTCCTTGCAGAGCAGCAATCACGGGATGTGCCCGGGAGCCATCCAAGGCCATCCTGTTTTCAGAAGTGGCTTAATCACGAGGTGTTCTAAGGACAGGGAATGGCATTTGTGCAGCAGAACAGATCCTGGGTCCCCGGGGTGCTTTGGGGAATGCTCCACACCATCCCCTGCAGCTCTGTCAAGTCTCCTGAGCTGCTTTTCCAGACGAGCTTCCCGAGGAGATGCTGGCCCTGGGCAGCAGAGCAGCTTTTGTTCCAGGAGCTCAGCCCTGCCTGACATGTCCTGCTGCTCTCACCACAGCAGGCTGGGCTCCTGGGGATGTGCAGCAGGGACAGGGCAGGACACCCCAGTGAAGAAAACACATCCCAAAAGGGCTGCATCTTCCTCTGGACTCATCCTGGTGAATTCTGGTCTCCTCTGAACCCAACCCCCTAAACTGGGCTTGGGGGTGTAGCTGGGGCTGTGGCCCAGGGTGACCAGCTCAGGGGAGACCCTCTGCCTACACCTGGGGAAGGCTGTCCCATGGCACCTGGGAGATGTTTATGAACAACGAGATGAGGAAAGGGTTCCTGAGACATCTGGGGGCTCAGAAGCTCCTACCCTATCCGGTCAAGGTCCTTGTGGGCTCCTCAGGTACTCTCTCCTACCCACCTTGGGAATATTTGACATTTCCCCAGCTGCTCTCCCTTGGCTCAAAGAGAGAACTCTGAATAACCTCCCAAGGGAAGTGGGGGAGGAAAGGAATAATGGGGGTTCTGCTTTTTTTTGAAATGTCTTGTAGCATCCTAAAAAAAAAATGCCTGTCATTTCCAGCTTGTAACTTCCTTTAAAACTCTCCTGTCCCTGAGACTTTACTGTTGTTTTACAGTTCTTGTGACCTTTATTTTCTGCCTTTAGTTTCCTAAGTAATAAAACTGTAAGGAGCAAGATGGGATTTGGGGGCTTGTTCCTTTCCTCCCACTTGAGACAGAGCCATGTTTGAAGTCACAAGGTGAATGAAGTGAGATTTGAGCTGAGCAGAGGCTGTGGCAGTCCTGGAGCTGACTGATAGCAAAACAATCAGTCAGTTATTAAGAGACACAAATCACTCTCACAGATTAAGCGCTGAAAATAATAACCATGCAAAGCTTGGAGGGAGGCATGGCAGAGGCAAAGGTCATTAATTGACTGGGGAGATTTTTGGCTACAAGTTCCTGGGGAATTATCTATTTTTTTTTAAGCAAAGAAAAAAAATATATCTAGTTCTCTTATCAGTGGCAGTGTGCCGTGATTGCTGGTGTTGCCTCTTCCTCAGTGTAAATTCACTGTTCCATGGATCCCAAGTAATTACTCATCCTTGCAGGTTTTCTGTTATTTTATTTATGTGTTTGGTGTTTCTGTAATGCTCCTGCTCTCTATCTAAACACGAAGCAAGATTAGAACTCCTCAGTAATTAAGAACTCCAGGAGATAAATGAAGCCTTTTTCAGACACCTGGAAAGTTCCGAGGTCTCCTCTTGATCATCCCCTTCTTATGATGCATTTCTTTGATTTCTGCCTCATTTGTCCAAATAGAAATGATCCTTTTGAGCCTTGAGTGGGGAATTCTGCTCCACACTCCATTTTCAGAGGAAGAGGGGAATATTCACCCAGCCCCACTGCACATCCAGGTTAGTGCTTGTACCTCCCAGGGAGCACCCGCAGAACTCAGGATGGAGACATTCAGGGAAATGGAGCTGCATCAATGCCAAAGGCACCGTTTGAGCTGGCTCAGACTCTTCTCACCTCTTCTGGTGCAGCCCTTTTATTCCGAGCTGCACTGACATCAACCGGGGCAGGACCCTCCAGGTCCAGCGGTTTTCTCTTCCCAGTGAAATGATCAAAGAATTGGAGAATGATTGGAGCTGAACCCACAAGGATAATCAAGTTCAGCTCTTGGCCCTGCACAGGCCAGTCTCAAGAATCACCCCATGAAATTGCAGCAAAAGGCAGGAATTTCTGGCACATTACCTTCCCTGCAGGCTCTCCCCAGAGTCAGGGCAACTTCTGTGCTTTCACAGAAGAGTAAACAGCCAAAAGTGCCTCTAAAACACATCAAAACAGCCGAACATCATCCAGACATCCACAGCAGCCCATGGAGAGAGGGGCAGTTTGAGCGGGGCCCCTCGGCTGAGCCGGCCCAAGGACGAGGGCAGCAGCTCTGGGCCGCTCTGCCCCGACCAGGAGTGTTCACACACCGCTTTGGTGCCCCCGGCTAATCCGCCGCAAATCCCCAACCTTCCTCAGCTGCAGCTCTTGCAGAGGGGATTAAACTTCTCAGCCTCCCCTGTGGAGACGAACTCTCCATGGAAAGTCTTCCCGTGGTGTCCTGTTTGTCCTGGCTTTGGGCAGGGGGTGGCCAAAGACCCCCAAAATCTGCAGCAGGGGGGTGTTTGCAGCCCCTGCACTGAGCCCCAGGCAGCTCCGGGGCTGCTCCTGCCGCTTTCCCAGGTGCTGCTCCCCAGGCTCCTTCATCCCCTCTGGGCACTCATTAGCACCAATTAGCTGCCCTCACACCTCAGCCCCTGCTCCTGGTGACAACACTCCAGCCTTGCTCCCGCTCCATGAAAACATCCCCGGGTTTAAGAAGAGCTCCCATCTCTCTGCTGGTTCCAGGGCATCGTTAGCTGTCACCACAACTTACAAAATAATCATTATTTCTCTCAAAAACGTAGATGTGAACAATACGCTCGTAATTTAATCCTCATTTTTCATTTTGATACCGCACAAAGCTCGACTGTTTGAATTTTTAAAAATTACTTTTTGCCTCCCTTCTCATTTAGCCTCAGACTCCGCTGGTGAGGAGAGAGGTAAAACAGAGGAAGGAAATAGAAACCTCAAAAAACCCTTTGTTTTATTTCAGTGCAAATCCACTTCAGTCTAAATGTATTTTCTTTTTGTTTGCGTTGAAACTGAAACTAAGCCGGGCACTTTCATGAAGTATTGAAACATGTGGATTACTACAAATATTTTTCCTTCTGCAGACGCACGGAGTGTTTGTAGCTCTGTTTTCCTGGGCAAATCCTTCAAACCAAAGGCACTGCCACCCCCGGCGAGGGCAGCGTTTGGGGGCTCCATGTCCTTCAGCACTGCTCGCTGCTCCAGCCTCAGCCAAACTCCACAGAGCACATAAAAGATGTTTGGCCCAGCGAGAACAGGAAAACCCAGCAATTTCAACCCGGATTTCACTCTGTCCCTGCCACAGAGCAATTCCAGCCTCAAGCTGAATCCCAGCCGATGCCCAGCTGAGGGAATGCCACTGCAGGAGCAGGTACCTGACAGTTCTTAGTCCTTAGTCTGAAGCATGGAGCAGTTCCTATCCCTGCTGATACTGATAAAGTTGCTGATGTATTTGTTCAGCTCTTCCTCGCTGGAAAAAAAAATGAATTTATTAAGGTTGACTGCAGCAATTTCCTAAACTGAGGAGAAATAATTGGATTGTTTTGCCTGGGAAACGTGAAAGCCTTTTTGAAAAACTGAAAACAACAAAAAATGATTCGTTTGTTTGAATTACATGTTCCAGGAATTAATTTATTTTCAACTTAATTAAAAAAAAATATAAGAAAGAAGAAAGTAGGGGAAAGCAAGGAAGGTGTCTTCTTCTGTCTTCCTCCGTTTTCTTCTGTCTTCTGTCTTTTTCAGTTGCCTTTGAGAATCATTTCTGGACCTTTGAGGGTAATTTCTGGACATTTGAGGATCATTTCTGGACATTTGAGGATCATTCCTGAGCCTTTCAGGGTCATTCCTGAGGGTGTTGCTGGTGAGGGATGGATGCAGCAGCTCCCTGTGGTTGTGCTCCAGGCTGACGTTCCCTAACTGAGCAGTTCTCCCCACCCCGAGGATCTAGCAGCAATCACCTGGATTTCTGTATTTTATATATGATCCTTCCCCTTTTTGTCTGAAGTGCTGCGTGAAGAAACGTGCAGCAGTTGAGAGCGCTGTGGCGGGAGGCAGGAAATCAGCGACCTGCCCTGGGAGCTCCAGAGGAGGAGAAGCCTCAGAACCAGGAGCCCTTCCCGTGCCTGGCTGCGATTTGTGGCTGCTCCCCTCCACTCCCAGCTCCTCCAGGAGTTTCATGCATAATGCAGAAGCACTTTTGATTGAAGTAAAAAAAAAAATCTGCTGACAGAATGTAGTGTCAGGCATCTGGGGAGATGTCTAATTAATTATTATAATTGACATCCACACCAGATGTCTGATAGACGATGGTCTCTTTGTTGATAAAAGGTTTGGGTAATTCTGTTTGAACAGCACTTTCAGAACAATATGTTTTCCATTTAGGTCACAGGGAAAAAAAAAAAAAAAGGATTTTTTTCCAGGAAATTGAATTCCGTCAGAGAGCAGCATTCTTTGGGCTTGTCTTCCAGCTCCTAACCAGCCTTGAAAAAGCCTGGGATGAAGGATGCGATGGAAAAACATCCATCAGTGCACTGACCAGTGATCAAAAGCACTTAGCTGGGAAGGGCAGGATCTGCCACTATTTTTTATTCTTTATAGTCACAAAGAGGAGCAGCTGATCTGACATCCGTAAAAAAATAATCCAAATAAAAAAGGGAAAACCTCAATCAAAGAGCTGTTCTCACACGGAAAGCTGATACTTCAGCTTATCAAAGAAGGGCAACAGCTCTGGAGGTTTTTCAAGTCATCTTCATACTCCCCGAGCACCTCGAGGTGAGAAGGGACAAAGCACAGCAAAACCTGATCCCTTTGGCCCCAACCTCCAGCCAGCTCCCAGCCCAGAGCCTTCAGGGACAGGAAATGCTGGGCTCCCTTCCTGCTGCAGCAATCCACCTTCTCCTGCAGCTTTGCTTCTCCCTTTGGCCTGGGCCTGCTGGGACCATGCATGGGTCTCCTCATGGCGTGCACACTGGAGAGAAGCAGAAGGTACCACAACTCCAGCTTCAGGAGCTTTCCAGGGTGTTTGATGGATCTCAGGAGTCCCATTTCCGAAAATGAGCAGCTCGCTTAGGGCAGCAGCTCCCTGAGCTGCCTGAGGCTCACCCAGGATTTCACACACCTCAGCAACACAAACTGAACTTTGCATGTTGTTCCTCCACCACTGCAGACAACTGAAGATGCTCAGGTGATGCTCAGGTGATGCTGGGGTGATCCTGGTGCTCCCTGAGCTGCCAGGACCGTGAGCCATCCCCAGGGGCTGCCTTGGGCTCAGACACAAGCTGGCCTTGAAAGCAGAGAGAGCACCAGATGTCCATCACTCCAAACTGCATCTCTGCAGCAGCCTTAGAAGGGCTCTGCGTGGATTTGAAGTGAGGGTGAAGTACAGAAAGCTCTGCCCGTGTTTATTCCAGACATTTTTTTGTGTTTTGTTGCCAGCTCCGATGCGGATCGTGTGGATTTCCAGGAGCTGCACTCGGGCCAAGGAGCACCACTCCGTTTTAATCCAGATGAATGAGTGCCTGGCAATCTGGATGCCTTTTGCAGTGCAGAGCTCCTGTACATTAAACCAGAGCATCCTCTGCCCCAGTGATGATTCCATGCCCAGTTTGGGGCACACCAGTCACTTGTGAGATTTCCAAAGCCCCTGATGGGTTTGACCCTGGTGGCAGAGAGGGCTCTGCCGAACCCTTGGAGCCCTTTCAGAAGTTCCCTGCTCAGCCCCAGCTGCAGCTGCCTCAGCTGGGCCCTGCTCTGACTCAGCCTCTCTGAGCAGAGTCTGACAGATTGGCTTAAATTGCCCGTTAAAGTCCCCCAGCTAAAAGTAACCGCAGATATTCCAAGGTGTTCTGATGCCCAAAGCAGCAGAGAGGCTCCAGTCATCATTTCTAAGTCTGCAAGTGCCAATTTGCATCCTAGATACCCAATTTCCTTCCCAGATGTGGCTGGCAGATGCAGGCACCTGACCTCACAGAGAGACCTAAACAAGGATCTGTTTTAAAGGCAATCCAGGCACTTGTTCCAGGGCTGCATTTTACCTCATTTCAATCATCTGGAATTTAAATGTCGGTTTTTGGCAATTTGTGGGGAGTCCCTTTCCATTAAAGGAGCTTTGTAGTTATTATTCTGTGCAGTTGTATCTGATGTGCCCCTTGTGGGTGTGCTGACACCTCTGTGTGTAACTCCAAGGGTTTGCATCACTTCTGGAAACAGAATCCCAGAATCCAAGAATGGATTTGGTTTGGGAGGGACCTAAAAGAGCTCTTGTTCCACCCCTGCCATGGCAGGGACACCTCCCACTGTCCCAGGCTGCTCCAGCCCCAGTGTCCAGCCTGGCCTTGGGCACTGCCAGGGATCCAGGGGCAGCCCCAGCTGCTCTGGGAATTCCATCCCAGCCCCTGCCCACCCTGCCAGGGAACAATTCCTGCCCAATTTCCCACCTAACCCTGCCCTCATTTCAGGACACGAAGTCTCCCTGTCAGACAGTCCTGCCCTGGATTTTGGATTTACAGGCCCTCGTTAAGAAACCAGAAGTCTGGAATTGTTTGCTTTTATCCTGCAGTTTTTCTCTGGCAAGGATCTCCTGGGGTCGGGTTAGTCAGCACATGGAGAGGATTAGGGAGCCCTGGGAGATGCCTTCAGGAATCCTGGAGCTAATTAAAGCAAGGAGAGCTGGCCAGAGGAGCAGTCACAGATACACAGGCACCGAGAGGCACAGGCAGGAAGGTGGGGTTTGGAGAGACAAGTGAGAGAAACAGCCAAAGAGGAAACACCTGCAAGGAACTGCGGTGATTAACACCTTTCATTTTCATTTTCAGCCGGGTTTTCCCTCTGGATTTTGCCCACAGGAACAACACTGTGGCCATTATGGAAATTTCCCCTAAAATAGCAGGCATTGTTTGCTCACTTCCAGCCATGAAAAGCTGTTTCTCCCCCCTCAGCTGCTGGGTGAGCACAAGGCAGTGGGAGCTGCAGATGTTGCCTTTCCCTTTGATTCCTGGAGATCGCTCATTAGAAAATCCTGCTGCGCATAATTTGTTAGAGCACAGGAAAATCTGCCATATTTGGGCTCACGTTCTCCTGGATATTTTTTTTTGCAGTGAGAAACAAACTTTAATGAGAGTACAAAGTGATTTGACTGTGTCTGAGAAGGGAGTCAGAGGAAAGTAAATTGGTTTCCTGCTTCATAAAAATATCTACGGTGGTTGGTTTTAGCAGCTCCTGCTGTTTGGGAAGGAACCTGAGATCTGGAGGCAAAGTTTCCTTGTTAGCAAAGGCTTGGCTTTGCCATCCTTTCCTCTTCCACTGAGTTGTACCCAAAGAGAAATCCCAGGGCACAGGGTCGTAGTCTGGGCTCTGTGGGATCCTCCCTGTGCCCTGCAGGGATGGGGAGGGTACTGGGGAACAGCCAGCCCAAAATCCAGGGAGCAGAAGTCCTTGGAGGTTTCCAAGACCTTCCTGGGTTGGTGACAGACCCAAAGGCTGGGCAAGAGACCTCCCGAGCTCCCTTCCACTGCTGCCCCTGGGCCTTTATATCACGAATAGCTGAGTGCCAGTGATGTCTCTCCTCTCCAGGGAGAGAAGGATGCATGGCCTGGCAGAGCTGCTCCCTGTGCTGGGGCTGAGGCACCTTGGAACTGCTCTGGGCTTTCAATCCGCGCCTAAAAATCGTGGGGGCAGCGGGGAGGGATTGATGGATGTGCAGAGCTGTGGAAAGGAGCAGTGTCTGTGCTCCTTGGAACACCAGGAGCAGCAGCGAGGAGGAGCCGTCCTCCTCGCACTCCAGCGAGCCACGACGGCTCTGGAGGGCCCGGTGCTGCCTGCGGAAGGGCCGGGCTCCTGCTGCTCCCCGAGGAAACCCGGCCAGAGCAGAAATGCCGGGCAGGGCCTCCCCACGCCGAGGGGGCCGCGGGGCTGGCGCACGGGGCCGCAGGAGGGCGGCGAAGCAAAGCAGGCCCGAGGGGAAGGGTTCCCCCCGAGAGGCTGCGGGCAACAGTGGCGCTGAGCAGAGCAATAAATTACTGCCCTGCTGCTGGGGACAGCGCTGGGCACAGCTGAGCAAACGCCTCGGAATGGGCTGTCTGGGGCGAGCCACGGCCGGGGCAGCAACGGGGCTGGATGAGGCTCCATGAGCAAAGTAAATCCAGAAGGGCAGCACTGGGCAGGAGAGCTGCCAGCAGCGGCGTGCTCGGAGGCGCTTTCCTGAACACAGGGCCCTGAGCAGGGACAGGCTCTCTCTGCTTCTCACAAGCCTGTGGAATTGTGAGAAGGGGAGGAGGAAAGCTTCTGGGTGAACTTTTGTAAACGATTTGGGCCAGAAAATAGAAATAAAATTAAAAAAATGAAAGAGGGAGAGCACTTACCCTGCCATTTTCAAAGCAGAACATTCTGACTGTTTAAAAAAACACTGGTTTTATTTCAAAATGGATTTAGATGTGTGAAGAGTAAAAATAATCACACAATTCAGACTGAAATAAAGAGGTTTTGTTTTGTGCCAGTCAAATGCTGACAACCAGCTTTAACCTCTGGGAGGCTGCAGAGTGGCTGGAGGAGGTGCTGATTCATGCAAGGGAAGAGCTGTTTGGGATAAGACTGAGAATTAACTATTTTTGCCCCCTGAAATTTTGCCACAGAATATTGTAGGTTTCAAAGGCAAGTGGGCAGAGCAGCAGGGAATGAATCCATGAAGGGCTGTTAAGTACAAAATCATCAACAGGCAACTGCAAGCTGGAAAAGATTGGGAAAATAACCAAGCAAAGCACCCCATTGTTCCTGCACACAGCTCCTGGTATCCCATTAACCACTCCGGAGATGGAAACCTGGGTTACCTCGGCCTTTGCTGTGACCCAGAATAGCTGCTCTTGTAGATCATCAACTAAACCTGAAAATGCTCTTGTTTTACCCTCTGATTTCCCAGCCTGAGTCATGAACTTAGTCACTGCTGCAGCTCCTGCCCCCAGCAGGCTCTGACCCCACTCCTCAGCCCCACTGCTCCTGCAGAGCTTCACCTTGGAGTCAAACTTCCACAGTAATTCCCTTTTTCTCCAGTGCCCCCATCCTCTTGTCCCTCCCTGGCACAGTGAGGGGTCACTGGGAGGTGCTGGTGCCACCTGTGCCACCCCTGTGGCTCAGCAGCCTTTGGGGACCAGCACCACTCCCCAGGTCCTGCTGGAGTTGAGATCCTCCAGCAGGGAGCTGGGATTCCAGAACAGCTCAGTTTGGATGCAGCCGGGGTTCATTTCCAAACCCCAGCTTTGACTTTTGCCACCAAACCCCCTCTGTCATCTCCATCTCCTAAAAACACGGGGATGTTGGTGGGGCAGCCAAACAAAGCAGGAAACAAAGACATTGCAGAAGAAATTAAAGGCATTTTCCGAGCTACTGACAAAATACACAAAAATCTCCTTAGCACCAAGACAAAGCTGCTGAGTGACCCCAGAGCTCCTGCTCTGAGCGCAGGCAGCTCCCTCTGCCCTTCTGTCCAAACTCTCCTGCTCCGCTGGCAGTTTGTGACACATTCCCAGGAAACGCTGGAGAAGCAAAGGAGCCCCCAGTGAAAATGCTGGGATGGGGATGGAGCCTCCTCACACAGGGACAGGAGGGTGAGGAGCTCCTGCCACCTGTGATCCTGATTCTGTGAAATATTGGCAATACACACGTAATGATATAAATATATTTTGATAAAGAACTGTATAGAAAGTAATAGAAACCAATATATTTTTATATACAGCAGATTCCTGTATTTTTTTTATGTACAGCCAGGATTTCTGAGACACCTCAGCATCCCTCCTCATCCTCCCAGAGCAGGGATGGTCCCACGCCACCTGAGCTGATCCCTGTGCCAGGTGTGCTCCAAGGAGAAGGAGCATCCTGACATGTGTGCAAACACAGACACTCACTGGGGCCTCTGCAGCGCATTCGACTTTGATTTTTACCTGTTTGCTTTAATCGAAAGGAAAAGGTCATTTTAGCACAACATTCCACAGAATTCACTGTCTATTCCCAGCTGGAGACGCTGCGTCTCTCTTATCTGACATTTCCATGACAAATTAAGTTCCTCAGACACCTTTTGAGGATGTGAAGTGATTAATATCTACCAGAACTCAGAAACCGAATAAACTCTGCCTCTCACTGCTGCAGCCCCCCTGGCACAGCTTTAATGAGCTCCTCCTCGGGGGAGGGAGGGCAGAGCCCTTAACCCTGTGTGACACCTTGGCAGGGGGGCACAAATCCCAGAACTTCCAGGGAATTCTCTCCTGCATCTTGGACAGCCCAAACTCTGCCCAGATCCTTCTCCCAGCACCAGAACACAGGACTGGGGCAATTATTTGTATTAAATAACAATAGAGACATCAGTTCTTATTTATAGAAGTTATTATTTGATTATTGCTGCAGCTGGGCCAGGGCAGGCTCAGGCTGAGCTCAGGGAAAGGTTCTTCCCCCAGAGGGTGCTGGCACTGCCCAGGCTCCCCAGGGAATGGGCACGGCCCCGAGGCTGCCAGAGCTCCAGGGATGCCCAGGGTGGGGTTGTTGGGGGGTCTGGGCAGGGCCAGGGGCTGGACTGGATGATCCCTGTGGATCCTTCCAGCTCAGGATATTCTGGGATTCTCTGACTCCCCTGCTTCTTATCCTCCCTGAACATTTCCTACATCCCCCTCCACCATCCTCTGGTTCTGCCAAATTCCTTCGAACATGGTTCGGGGGCTGAAAAGCAGAGACACCCAGAAATAGGGTGGCCCTACAGAACTCCATTTCCTTGGGAAACCAGCCTGGAAACAGCAGGAAGCATTTTGGGAAGAGCCACTGCAGCCCCAAAGAGCCCGAGAGGCAGCAGAGCCCCTGTGTGCAGCAGGGAACTGGGAGAGACTCCCAGCCAGTCTTTGGGAGTGCTCAGCAGCTTTGAACACACCTCGGAAAAACTGAAATCAATCCTTTTGGAGAGATAAATGATCCGGCTGAGGGAGCAGCTCTGGAGTAGGGGACGGGCTGGGGCTGGGGGGTGCTGAGGATGCTCTGCCCAGTGGCCTGGCTCGTCTCCAGCCTGGATCCAGAAGCCCCAGAGTGAGGAGCTGTTCTTAGGGAAGTCATGCCGAAGGTTGGATTGTGCTGCTCGGGGAGGAATTGTTCCTTTTCCCCGTTATGCACGCAGATGGAATTAGAGAATATGCTGGAAGGGACGCCAGGGATCACCAACATCCAAGGAGACAAAGAATGAGGGGACACTGAGCATCCCAGCAGTGACAGATCCTTGTGGCTGGCCAGGAAAATGCTTCCAAGCTGTGATTTGGGGTCCAAAATGCGCTTCTGTCCAATTCCCAGCACTCTGCAGGACAGATTCCAGTGTTCACATCAATTTCTGGGAGGAAAATCAGAAACTTTGGCCTTGTCTCATCTCATTTTGGGGAGGTTTTGGCATTAATGGTTCATTGCTGCTTCTCCACAGCATCTCAATAGCACCGAGCTCCTGCTGTCACTGGGGCTTGGTCCTGGGGGCGTCCTGGGGGCTTCTGGACCAGCATTTGGCTCCCAGTTTGAAATGGCAAATTCACACCAGGCAGGTCCCCCAAAACGATGGAGAAGGGACAGTTCCCACAGGGACACCTCTCCATCGCTGAGGGGGCAGCGGAGGGGTGGGAATTCAATCCCTGGGCAGGTCCCTGGCAGCTCCTCACCCTTCGTGCCCATCAATAACTGCACAGATCCCTGCAACATCCTCCCTGCGTCTCCCGGTGCAGCAGGTGGAGACTTTGCAGGTTTTCCGTGGTTCTGGGAAAAAATAGCACTGAGAGAGTTCCTGGAAATGCTGCTGGGAGCTGGCAGGGAGGAATCTGCCAGCAGGAGAGCTGGGAGGGGCAAGGCCCCCAGGCGCCGTGGTCCCCGGGGCAGGGCAAACCCAGCAGCGTCATCTGAGCTGGCTGCAGGCAGGAGTCACCTGCCCTGTTACTTCTTTTCCCCCCGCTTTTCCAGGGAATTAGAGGGTTTTTACTCCCACATCTGCATCTCTCCACCAAGGGGAGATTCAGAAAGCTCATCAAGATTAATTTTTTAAAAGGATAAATGAAAGCACATTAAGCAACCTATGTAGACACACTCATTTGGAATTAAGGGGTTCGTAATTAAGTTTTTCTTAATTCACTTTTGAAGTGACTTGAGCCAAATTGAATTAAGGCCACTTTAATTTTAAATGAAAGTATCCAGGCCTAGGTTTAATACAATTTAACTAATCCACTTGCAATTCACACCACTAGTTAATTTTGGATTAATTTCCCGTGTAAGCAAGCCCTTACACAGACAGCAGGGACACAACTTTGTTTTCCCTTTTCCATCTAGAGAGGGAGCCACAGAACTTCTTTTCCCCATGAAAACTCCTGTTCTCTGTGCATTTAACCCTTTCTAGGCAGTTTAACCCCCTTCTGCAGGGCCCATGGTGACCCTGGGCGGGGTGTGCCAGGTGTGTGCTGTGACATCCTCCACTGGAAGGAGACAGGGATGTGCCTCTGGTGGCTCTGCTGGGCCATCACTGGTGTCCATCTCCCAAACACCTTCCCTCTCCCAGCATTTTCAGGCTGATTTCATGTAAGGTAAATAAAATTTGGCAACAGGGTTTGGGAAGACACCACTGGCCTGGCTGAGGGGGCAGGATGCAGGCAGAGGTTTGGGTGGAGTAGATCCAAAAGGGCTTTGACAAAGTCAGGAGAGGAGCCATCGCTGCATGGTGGGACTGGAACCACTCCAACCAATGAGCTCTGCTTGATTAATGCCATTTAAAAAGCTCCAGAGGTCAGGTTCTGCTGCCCTGAGCTGTGGCAGCAGTGGGGGGGGGGGGGTGGGGTTCCTCTGGGTTAATTAAACCAAGAGATCTCTTGGCGCTTCTGATGATGACAAGTCATGAACAGAGCAGCCAGCACGTGAGCAGGGAGCCGTGGGGCTGGGAGGGACCTCGAGGGATGGAGGCAGGAAATATTTGCAGAGGGGTCAGGGTCAGCCCAGCTCACGCAGCTGGCACAGACCCAAAATTGCTTCGGATCTGAACTGTCCCAGCTCAGGGACTGCCCTGGCCAGGCCAAGTCTCTGAAGAGTTTAAGTGACCCTTGGGGGGCACGGGACCCCCTGAGAGCCTGGCATTCACCTCGAGCATCCCCTGCTCCCAGCAGGAGTCACCAACAGGAGCTTCCATCACCGCACTCAGGGCGGGCACCATGTGCACAAGGGCTGAGGAAAAGATGGTCCAAAAAAAGAATCCTGCAATGGTTTGGGATGGAAGGGACCTTAAATCCCCCCCAGTGCCACCCCTGCCATGGCAGGGACACCTCCCACTGTCCCAGGCTGCTCCAGCCCCAGTGTCCAGCCTGGCCTTGGGCACTGCCAGGGATCCAGGGGCAGCCCCAGCTGCTCTGGGCATCTGTGCCAGGGCCTGCCCACCCTCCCAGGGAGGAATTCCCTCTGAATCAGTGGGGACCAACCCTCTCTTAGTTTCAAACCATCCCCCCCGTCCTGGCAGAGGCCCTGCTGAAAGGTCTGTCCCCATCTTTCTCATGACCCCCCAGGTCTGAACTCCACTCTCAAAGCCACGCTGGGGCTCAGGCAGTTGGGGTTTGTCTCCTGACTCCAAGGGATTGCTGCATCCACACTTCTCTCGCAGCAGCTCCACTC
>VZSE01003010.1:0-10998 GCA_013398275.1 Promerops cafer
TTCCAACCTCCAACACCATCAAAAGCATAACATTTTATGAATGACAGTAAAGTTAGTGCATTTTACTTCTGTCTTTCATTCTCTTCATGCCAAGCAAAAGACAAAAAATTAATAAAACATTTTAACCTTTTCCCTTTAGTTCTTATAGGTCTTATAGGTCTTATGTTAACCTTGAGGCAGATGGTTCTCATGGAGAGGTCATGGCTTGATGGAGATAGATTACTTCACTGAGGTGTTGGAAGCCAGGTCTTTGCACCAGGATGAATATTGTATCTATGCTTGAAAGAGTGGATTCAGTGTTGGCCAAACAAAACTATGCTTGTTTCTAGTGTGTTTCAGCACGAGTTCATCCACATAGTAAAGCCGACATAGGAAAGAATTGGAATCTTATTGCTCTCTCTCCATGATTAATTACACTGGAATAGTTTTCCATCAGGTTTTTATCTCAAGAAGTAAAAAAAAAAAAAAAAAAAGTAAAGTAGCCAATAATAAGTGAAATTAATAACAGTGGAATCAAAGGACTAAAGCTACTAAGCAATATACTATTTCAAATAGAAATTTCAGAAACCTTGAAATAGAAATCTCCATTATCCATACTGTATTCCAGGGATGAAGTTCTCTGTGCACAAAATATGCAGTGGAAAGGCAAAAACCTCAAAGCCTGAACAGTTCTAGGAGGTTTTTCTTGTTAGACCAATTAGTATCTGCAAAGGTACTTTCCAATGGATGCTGCCCACTGTGAGGTACAATAAAATGCATGCACAGGTTGTTTTTGAAGCGTAATTCAAGTCCACCCGTGTTTTACAGTCTGGTTTGTTTAGTGAGTATGGTTTCAACAACAAATTCTTCAGACACTCTACAATTTTACAGGAGTGATAGAGACTCTGATGGAGCTCTGACAGTCAGGTAAAAAGACCCCTCTGTTCTACTTATAATTCATTACTTTCTATTTTTCTTACAAAATGATCTGGACTATATTGTATTAATAATATTTGCAGTAAGAGTAAACTGGCATTACATGGAAGAAGGGTTTAGAAGTAAAAAGAATCCTTGTTATTAAGTAATTGTGGCACTCCAGGATTAATCAGTGTCACAACTTTTATCCCATTATTGCTAATAAACTTAAAAAATCTCAAACAAAAGATGAATTTACAGAAAGATTTTATATGCTTTTGAAATTAATTTTTTTTTAAGTTTTTGTTCTATTCATGGTGTGGGAGGAAACCTTTCTCACAGAACACACAAAATCTTCTGTGTAGTCTCCTTGCAGCTGCAGTGTGACCTTACTCTTTTAATACTAAATAAGACTGTCTAGTGTTTTAAGTCCTGCAAGCATTATTACCTTGTCATTTCTTTAACATTACTGTTTGGACTTCCAAGCACCATAATGGTTTCTACCTCATGCATTAAAAAGAAATTTTAAAAATTGTAATGTTAGACCACATTGCAGTGGTCTAACATTACGTTTTACTTTTTCCTATTGATTCTCCTCCTGCTTAACTTCACTTATCTTTGTGTTTTAAAATATCTTCTTAACTACTTCCAGTGCCATTTCAGTTGCAAATGCATTTTTATTGACCTTCTGTCACGAGATTACCTCCTCTGGCCTATTCAAGGAGACGTCAACTCAACACTGGTTGGATGTCAACTCAACACTGGTGACCCATTGTACTAATCAGGTGTTCGTCCCATCTGTGCTATAATTCCATTGTTGAAAACTGTGGCTAACTCTTTTAAGCCTTCTCCAGAAGGCATATTTCCTATCTATTTGCTATTAGTAAAATTTCTGGCCTTGACAGAGCATTATCACAATACACTCACAAAAAAATTAAAATCCAAACAATGTTTGGGGAAAGAAACCAAAATGAAACAAAATATGTTTCAGTGCACAATCCTAGTAAATGTGGCAGTAATGAGATAACTCAGTAACTTGTCTTGTAGCTGTGGGTCTTTAAATGGAAAGATCTTTCAATTCTTTCTGGTTTTCTTTGTGGAGGTCAGGGAAGAGACAAAGCAATAGCGAGGGAATATTTAACGCACAGCTATTTCCAGTGTGCTGGGATACTGGTGAAAGATCTCTTTAATTGTGCAGTGCTCAGGAGAACATGGGGTCCTCAATGCCTGGCCACACAGACCATGCAGGTAGACAGGAGAGGTGAAGCCACGAGCTTCCTGTAGCATGAACTTGATATGGGAGCAAAACTTATTTTCCTGGGCTGTGAGCTGTCTTTATACTCTGTGTGCAGCTGTAACTGCTTGCAAGTTCTGTGTGGCAGGATAGATAACAGCATACCAGCTGGAAGAATTCAAGTGGCTGTAGTAAAGCTGAGGTCTGTGACACCAGTAAATTACAATTTTACCCAAAAGGATTAAATATCAGTATAAAAGTGGTAAAAAAGTAAAACTAACAACAACATGCAAGTATTTTCTAATACAGCAATGGCACAGTGAAACACAGGTTTGCATAATTATATGAGCAATGTGATTACTGATGGGGGAAATACGAGTTCAGTTGCCCAGAAGAGACATCCAGGAAAAAATGCTGGATATAGAGTCATAGATATATCATATCATATAGATATTTGTCAGAGAAAGGACAAGAGAAACAGAGGGGACTATGTACAAGCATGGCATCCTTCTATACAGACAATGATTACTAGCAAGACAAAAGAAAACAAGATTAGCAAAGACTCTTTCAAGCAAGGGGTGATAACCTAAAACCATCAGGCCTCGGCAAGAAAAGCTAAAGAAAAGAAGAGGACAAACCCATGTTGGCTCTGGCTGTCCTGTCCAGCAGCTGATCAGGCTGATCATTGTCACTTCCATGACCAGGAGCCACCACCTACTCCAGCCAACAGCCCTAAATATAGGCCATTAGTCCCTCGACAGTGCCACCTCATAACTTGCTCAGGCTATTAATGTGAAGACTTACTTCTTTATATGTGTAGTTATGATGATTAATACTGTGGAAGAACTGATCATTACTAAGTGTCAGGTTGCTAATGAATTAATTTAGTAAAGCTTTTTTTAGATTACAAAACTGAGCTGATTCATCAGTCTTAAACACTTCACCTCAGCAATCCTTGTAACTGCCTGATTGATATGTATACATAGAGAAATACAAATTCATTTGCAATATTATCATTCAATTCACTGCAAAGACAAGAAATCTAGATGTCTAATATTTTGCTAAACACCTTCATTCATGAAGGCAGTAATGACACTTTGATTTCCACTTCTGAAAACAGAATTACAAAGGAAGCTGCTTTTAAAACATATATGAAGTGGTTGAAAACCTATTTGTCTTGTGAGTCCATGCAGTTCCATAATATTAGCAGAGTTGTAATATTTAGATCAGTTGATTTCTGGATTTCTGGCACCTGTGTCACTTCCTCCTAAATAAGATGTTGGCAAAACATCTTGTGACTTGCAAGATTACAGCCATATGAACATATGGAAGTAAAAGTTAATGCCTCACAGGCCTTTGCAAGACTAACAGTTAAGACTTGCAGCTAAAGGTCATGCCAGTCAGCACCATTTAATGAAAAAGTAATGGATTATCTGTAAAAGAATGCAGTGTCTGGAGCCTCCTTTTATGAAAGGCTTCAGTTGCTGCCATTATTCACTATCTCCTGCTTAGCTAACAGATTGTGATGAAGAACAGAAAACTCTAAAGGTATATAAACAGCATCACTGCACCATCATTTGGGCAGAGCCCACATCAGCAGAGGCTGTTGTGCTGATGGGATGTGGTCTCTGTTAGAGCAGTAAACTGCTCCTGCTCTGAACTCATCTAAATCAAATTGTCATACTTTTGGGGTGGAAGATGGTGCCATGGCTTGACTCCTACATCCTGCTTGGCTGGAGGCTGGTCCCTGCTGAAAGCCTCTGCCACCCCTGACAGAGGTACAACCCCCCAGGAACCTTTGAGATGGGGAGCTGCAGGTCAGACTGGAACTCAGCTGCCAGCTTCCAGTGGGAGCCTCTTGGCATGCCAGTGCTCTTGGCCTGGCTGGCACAGGGGCTGGGGCTAGACAATGTGACTGGGAGCACATTCCCAAGGCTGTTGTCTCTCTCTCTTTAAATCCGTGGTGTCTGTTGGGTTGGAGACCTGTCAGCAACAGAGTGGAGAGCTGATACCCAGGCAGAACGGGTCCCCTAACTGAAATGTGTGCAAACAGGAGCCAGATAACTAGGAGAAATTCCAATATCCCAAAATAGAATGTTAGATGTGTACATACCTCTCTCCTAAACCTGCAAATATGTAAGTTTCCTATAAAAGGTACCACAGCTTAGGTAAAATAATGCACTTATGGAGTGCCTTGGCATCCAAACAATGTAAGGTACACCAGTTTCAGTGGGATATATTTATTTGTATGTGGAGGCCTCCAAAAAGAAAACAAGATCCCAAACCAGAAGTTAGAAATCATCTCAGGGGAAAAAAACAAAAAACAAAAACAAAAACACAGGGGAGTAGGCAGCTGTGTTTATGTTAGATCAAGTTCAGTATGTACCTACTGTTGAAGGCAGCAATCTCTGACCAGAACTCTTAAGTCTTTCTCACAGGGCTGCTCTTGATCTCTTCATCCCCCAGCCTGTGCTGATAACGGGGGTTGCCCTGAACCAGGTGCAGTACCTTGCACTCGATCTTGTTAAACTGCATGAGATTCACGTGGACCCACCTCTTGAGCTTGTCCAGGTCCCTCAGGATGGTATTCCATCCTTCAGGAGTGTCAACAGCACCACTTCAGCTTGGGATCATCTGCAAATTTGCTGATGGTGCACTTGATCCCTTCATGTGTGCCTCTAATGAAAATATTAAATAACACAGTACAGACTCCTCAGGGCACCACTTGTCACTGATGTCCATCAGGAGTCTGGCACTAACCACTACTCTCTGGATGTCACTGTACAACTACAACTTTCTTATCCATCTACCAGACCACTCATCAAATCCATCTGTATCCAAATCAGAGTGCAGAACGTTGCAGGGGACTGTGTCAAAGGCTTTACAGAAGTTACATGACATCCACAGCTCTTTCTTTGTTTACTGATGTAGTCATTCCACCACAGCAGGCCATTAGGTTGGTTAGGCATGGTGCTGAATGTTTTGGGGTGTGTGGGAAAAGAGAAGGGAAGAAGTGCTTGGTCTAATGACCACAAAGGATTACAAAACCAAAAGACAAGAATGGATGATGTGACAGACCAGTCCAAGAAATGACTGACCCCAGGAGTTATGAGCAGGGATCTGCAGCCCTTCTACTGTACTTTAGAGGTATAAGAGAAAAATGATGTTAGATTGTAAGTCTCAAAGGGGGAAATATGGAAGCAAAATAGTTATTGCCTCATAGGTCTCTGCAGTCATTAGTTGACTAGCCTTGCCAGTCAGCACCATTTAATTAACAAATTAGTGGATTATTTTTAAAAGGAATATTTGAAAAAATGATGTACTGTCTGGAGCTTCCTTATCCGAAGGGTTTCAACTGCTGTTATTTACCACCTCCTGTTTCTCTGACAGGTTTGGTGAAGAACTGTGTTTACCCTAAAGCTATATAAAGAGTAAAACTGCATCATTTGGGCAGAGCTCACATTAGCAGAGACTGCTGCTCTGCTGCTCTGCGATCTCTCCTGTAGCTATAGGAATAAACTGCTCCTGCTCTCACCTCATCTAAGTTGTTTTCCCATTATTTCCATGAAAAATACATAGATTGGAAGCAAACAGTGCTGCTAGGGTCAGCCTCCTTACTAGTTTCAAATCTCTGAACTTTTGTCATAAACTGAATATATTAATCTTTCATATATGTTTTCTTTACCTTTTTCTTTTTTTATCCTTTTTTCCTCTTTTAACACCTATTTTTCTCTGTCTTTGGGAACAATTTAAAAGCAATCCAACCTAAGGCATTGATAAATAACATGAACTGGTCCTGAGCCATGTATACAGAAAAGAATGACCTCACTAAAAAAGTTATGTGCAGTATTAAGTATGAATGAAATATAAAGGGAGATCTTCAATCACATTTTAATGAAAAAAAAATCCCCACACTAGTTCCACCACTTGGCTTTTTGCGTGCACAGGAATCATTGTATTTAAGGATATTCTAAACACTGTCTAAGCATGATCCTCACAGAGGCAGCCTTGTCAGCTTTTCTTACAGTACCCATCAATATTTGAAAGACTAATATTGACAAACTTGACAAATTTTTTGTTCTGCTAAATTGCAAGCTATGGGTCCCCATAATCTCTAGCACAGTGCTTGTCTCATGCAAGTTCCTTGTGCTCAAGGCCTGTAGTAATGCGGGTAAGTGGCAACAACTTTTTCAGAAAGTATATATTTTGAAAGAGAAATGAAGGCACACACTGGTCTGCAGAAAGAAACAAGCTGACCTTATCTTTCAACATCAGTAAGTGAAAACCCATTGAAAATTATATTCCATCTATTTAAATGATATCTGCAGACAGAGCAGATGTTTATAAAGACAGGCTCAATCTTAAGATCTTTATGAATGGGATTTTCAGTGGGAAAATGTGCATAAATTCTCTGCTTTCCCATAGCCATTCTAAGTAGTGATGAGTCATAAAAAGCAGGATATAATCTATGCAAAGTGTTGCTATATCAGTCCATGGAACAGTAAATGAGAATTCATGTCATCAATCTCCATTGTATTTATCATATTTACTGGTATTCTCAGCAGGATAAAGCACAGTGTATTTCCCCTACCTGAAGAGGAAATTCTTTTAATCAAGAAGCAAAATGAATGAAAGAAGTTTATGGTGTGCTTGCCCACCTATTTTTACTGAGTGCTATAACTTTGAAAAGAATCTATCAGTAGTACTATGAATTAAATTACTAATAAATGCCCTATTTTTAATACATAATTAAACAAAAAATTATTTTGCTGTAGTAACAGTATAAATAATGGTTGCTAACTGCAAATTGTACCATTGGCTTTTCTTTCCCTTTACCATGACAGTCTAACTACTGGTTACTGGCAATAATTAGCTATGTTCAGGGACATTGTTGGTTCCAAAAATTCAGTGTGTTACCAAAATAAAACTCATTTTCCAATCAGGATTTTAATATTTCTACATATTGAAAGTTTAGCCATGAATAGGATGACAGTATTGAAAACTAAGATTTTTAAGATTAAGTCTGCTAGACTTTCATTTTTGCCACATTGAAATAAATTGGGTTATTGACTAAGTTTTCAAAAATCAATCCATTATCATTACATTTGTCATTCTGAGCAACTTGCATTCAGGATCACAACAAATATTGGTATGGACCCCTAAAGGTGGAGATGGCTCAGTAGCAAACAAGCCATTGCTTACAGAGATATCTGACTCTCCTAGGTGCTATTTTTTGTGCAACTGGAGTCTTGCTAAAACTATTACAAAAGATTTTTATAATTAAATAATAAAGCTAAAGACAGCACAAAGGCTTCTACAGAAACTCACAATATTTTGAGTGGGCCAGTAAATTTTCACACTTAAACCCTGTAAGTGCTTACAGACTACACAGAGTAATCCTCAACAGTGACAATATATTAATTTTTACTGGACAAAAACCCTAATGTAGTCCATTGACTCTGCTTAGCTACTCTAGCATAGAACTAGTCATGTAGCTATGACTAAAAATAAAGTAACCAGTTAGCTGCCTCTCATAAATTAGAAAAATAATTCAAAAAATAGTTTTGGTTTTGGCTGTGCATTATAGATCAATCTATATTTTGTTCTCTGGCTTTTTAGCAGTACATTTCTCATTGAGTTTTCCCATCTGTCTTCAGAAGACATGGTTGCAACTAGTAAAATCATTGATTTTCAAAAGAAAGTAAGAGACTTATCCTGTTGGCAGTGAGGGTAAAAGGCATTTAGACACTTTGGAAGGTCACACTGATTTTTCATTGACCTTTTTCACCTCAATAACTACAGTCTGGCAAATGCTCATGCAGCACTTAGGATCTCAGTTTGAAACAAAAGTGAATTTTAAACAGTGTGGGTGTTGTCAAGCCCTGTGCACAATGGAAAATTTTAGCCTTTGAGCAGCAGTTAAACATAATGCATTCACGCTACACATGATTACACCATAAACCAGAGCCATTAATATGCTTATTATTTGTCTTCCTGACAGATTTTTATGAGTACTAGAATCACTATGGGGTTTTTTTAAGCAAGATCTTTCATAACCTGAAACATAATTCTTCCTCCTCAAAATAAATAACATTTCTTTCAACACTTCCTCTGTCCCATCTCCAACCTCAAACACATTCCCTTGATCTCTCTTATGTCTGCTATCAATGTCTTTAATGTCCATGGATGGACTTCTTAAAACCCTTCTGTTTTTCCCATGTTCAGCATCTCACAAAATCAGCCCATGATACAGACAATACACGTACAGTTCCCCCTTCACCTTTGCAAAGACATATGCACACATATAGCACCTTTGTGGTTTGGAACATAAGCCACTTTTTTTTTTATTCTAATGTTTGCCCTACATATATCATGAAGTTTCTTCATTAGTCCCTCAATTGAGAATATATTACATTCTTTAAGAAACTCTTGCCATTAATTTCAAATGAAAACAACTGAAAGTGATATAACCTAAATATTTTGGAAGTGTTTCAATCTTTGTTAGTACTGAATTGGAATATGCTTGAGGCATTTAACATACATTAACTTTATATTTGCTGCCTAATTTTACACAGAATGAGAAAAACTCTAAAATAACAGCACACTTATGGACAATGAGTCACCGTAGTGCATGTCTAGGGTGAATGAAAATGACCTTTCACAAAAATTATATCTTCAAATGGACAAAACACTCATTTAAAGAGCAACAAAGAACATCTAGCAGAGTTCTTCCTGAAACTGACAATTAGAAGGCTTTCTGTTAACTATCATGAATCACTATTGATTTTTTCCCCAACTGCTTTAGTTTAAAGCACATACTTCAAGCAAATCTAAGCTATCAGGTTTCAGCATGTGGGGACACATTTTTACAGAAAGCAAGCTCAGACTGACAGCACTGAGTGTTGTGTTTGAAGAAAGACTTCACAATCTACTATTTACCTCTTGAAAGATACACTCTGGTGTTTGATACCTTACTAAAACCAGGATGACTGTCTGGGGTTTTTTTAAAGACATCCTGAAGAAGGCAGAGCTGTTTAAATCGCATACAATGCAACCAAATGGTCATGAAAGTATGCCTTCAGCCTTTCTCTACAGTCCCTATTGCCTGGATTAAATTATGTAAATTTTAGGATATTTCTACACTCATACTTTTGCTTGCTGCATGAGAGGACTGTTCACTTGAGATATTAATCTTGAACAGTCATTAGGTACTGTCTCGGCCCAAAATTTCAGATAACTTATTGTAAGTGTAATGAAAAAGATTTTGTTTCTCTCGTGACACTATAAAGTTGCTACAAACACCTAATAGACAAGAAAAAATAAAGGCTATATTCTTTTAATACAAGTAAATATATTTGACTAACCCAGTGAAGTCCACCTGCATCAAATCAGTGCTTTCACTGAGTTTGTTTCATGTGAAGAGTATTCCCTGAAATCTATAGATTACTTTCATTATTAAGAGTATATTAAAACCAGCTTTTTCTGGTCTGCAGGGCCAACATCATCACTACTGCTGATGACCACACCAGGCTCCTGTCATGATTTTCAGATGAAGCAGATATAACTAAAACAAACTACAATTTTCTCCATGTGAGCTCCTAGGCACGGACCATTCTCTCTCTCCAAACACAAAGCTTCTTGGTAACTCAGATAAGCTTCTGAGACTTAAAAAAGTCCTTTTCAGGTATTTTCTGCATCTTCCAGAATATTTAGGTCTTTTTCAGTAGATTTCAATTTCAAAGCCCTCGAACCAACTAGAATGTAAAACATTGTGCTAGGAAAAAGCCAGTTAGGAGAAGACGTTTTAAAAAAAAATGAAATTAACACACAAGTCAGTTAAAAGATAGCCTTTGCATTTCTCAGAACAAACTAATTTAGAGAAGATGCTGGTAACTGATAGATCTTACAATCAAGAGTATTTTGACAGTTTTCTAACAATAACATATTTGAATTTCATGGGAACGGAGATATATTAAATAAAACTGCACCTACTATGCAGTAAAATACAAAGCAGAGCAAGTCTTTTTCCACACAGCTTCATACATACATAGAGGAGTTTCACTCTATGTTTATGTGAAGAAAGTAAAACACATGTTGTTAAACAAAGACAGATTTTGATTTAAACAGTATTTGCAAGATTTACATAGAGCATAAGAGAACCATGCCTTTAGATCTGTGTCATACACCTTGGCTGTAAACTGTGAGTTCACAGGAAATCTTGTAAAGCAAAACAAAGTTAAACATTTTTGTTCTAATTCAGAGCAATATTTTTTAAGAAAAAGAAATAAAATAATTCTGATGGAGGATCTCTATCACATTTCTGAGATATCAAAATGTTTTATTTCAGTTTCAAAAATACAATATTAAATGCATTGACACACACTGAAATGAAATATTGTCCCTTGATCGCCCACCAATCTCTAATTTTGAAGTAACTATGTTTATTCTGAGCAAAGGAATCTGAGTAATCAGGTAAAACATATCTTCTTTGGAGGACCTATAGCTCATAAACCCACTCATCAGTAAATGCAAATTTGATCCTTTGCTTTATCCTATGCAGGAGAGACACCTAAGACATTAAAGCAATTACACGTTTACTTGACTGAGAAGACCAGTAGTGGGAATATGAGGTTTTGGGGAAAGCAAACAGCCTCCCAGCTGGGTTCTGAACCCAAGAAAAGATTCCTTTAATCGTACATTTAGTGTAAAGAATTTTAAGGGAGAGGCATTTTTCATAATTACTTAAATTGAGTTACTGAATTATGCCTAAGGTACGGGCCTCTAAATCATGAAAATACAAGGAAAGGGAGGGGGAAAAAAAGCATTTACTCTTTTTCCTGGGCACAAATTAAAAAAAAAAAAAAAAAAAA
>VZSE01003010.1:11009-25021 GCA_013398275.1 Promerops cafer
AAAAAAAAAAAAAAAAAAAAAAATACTCTTTGGCTGCAAGCAGTAGAACTGGGAGTACTATTGTATTGTTTAAAGTTGAACAAATGAATCACAGAAGTGTCTAGTAAATATTTTCAGGCCAAATCTTCTGGTTATTACACATTCAATTAGAACTTCAGGAAAAAATCTCTAACATTAGCTGTCATGAAAGATTCTTCCTCCTTTTTTGCCTGCTCCATCAGCCAGATGCAATAGATTTGTATAGTTTAAGTAGATGAGCTGTTCTTGATGTTTCTTCTACAGTTAAATTTATACACACATACACACACATGCATAGATACAGACACACACATTCATATCCCTATATACGTAGATACATAGATACTTATATATATAGGCAGATTACTCTGGTAGTGAACAGACATGACTATATACCTTTAGAGTTGAATATTTTCACTCAATGGACTGGACCAATCATCAGTTCTAACTGAACCAATCTCTGATCTTTTGGGCTTGGATATACTACCAATGACATTTTTCCTTATCAACTGTGCCTAGTTAAAAGATTTGTGTCCCTTTACCTGTCCCTGATCTATTCTTCTGACCTCACTACTGCAGCTCAGAGCTTCCAGAGAAGCTTTTTGAAAGTTTGCTTTTGAAAGCTGGATGACTCAAATTGCCTTAGATTAAAAAAAGGAAGAATAGCGTGTCTCAAAGTGAGTAAAATCAGAAAAAAAGATAGAAGGATATAGGCACACACTCAAAAAAGTGATCATTCCCACAATGACTTTATTATTGTTCAGTTATTGAACAATGACTTCAGTTATTATCTTCTGGTTTTTTGATTTACCTTTGAAATTTTGGGACTCTTCAAATACTTCTTTCAAAGTAATGAGTTAGCAAAAATATATGCTGAATTGTGGAAGATAAACAGTGTATTGGTACTCAAAAGATTTCCTGTGAAATACCTCTGCAATCTACTTCACCTCAACATCAATGAAAATGGTAATTTTCCATCACTACAAACATCTTATTTCAATTGATGTGTGCTGTTCATTTAAAAATCCCAGTTCCATCATGTCAGTGCTTTTTGCACCTGAAGGGAAAAAACATGGTAATGCTCATTGTTTAACACAAAAATAATAATAATTGGCATCTTTATTTATCCAAATAGTCTCTCTTAATAAGGTTGCATCATGTTCTCAAATGCTTTCCTTTCTATCTTAAAGGCAGAACAGATTCATTCACTAAGACCTCTGTCAGGTATTCAGTAGAGTATTCATTCCCATGTAAGTCTACCTTTGATGGTCTCAAGTTCATAAGCACATATAAATTTATAAAAATTAAATTTATTAACATGTATCAGAATTTATTAGTCTACATTTCTCAAACACTAACATACTGACACAGTTACATTCCTATACAAACAGAGACAGTGAACAGATGTCCATGGCAGCCTGGCTGGTATCAGGGTGGCAAAGCAGAGAGAAGTGTCTTTGCAGATTGCTTGACATTTAACAGACTCGCTTTGTGCACAGAGAACCAGTGACAGCTCATCCTGCCCACATATGTGAGGAAATGCCATGGAAAAGCCCAGCATAGCAGCACTGGCTCACAAATGGACCTGCTCCAGGAACACCCATCATTGCAAAATTCTTCACCATTTGCTATTTCTCGGCAAGAATGTACCACTACCCTTATTAGCTGCTGGCTCATTCCTGCCATGAGCAGTCATGGGAATACCCACTGCTCAAAAGGAAATGGGCTAACACAGAGCTGGCTGAATGCCCAGAACTGCTGCTAGCCCTTGGCACGTGCTCTGCTCTGTACCAGCTCCTGCTGGGCATGTGCACAGTGCCCATGGCAACATGGAACACCCAGTGCCTCTCTCACCCAGAAGCAAAGTGTGCCTGCGGTGACTCGCAGCCTGGTCGCTTGCTGGTGATCCCCCAGGAGGTAAAGGTCTGAGATCAGCGAAGGAGATGTGGGTGCTATGGCACAGCCACCCTCAGCCTGCTGAGGCAAGCACACCATCACTTCTACTTTTTACTAAGTGCAGTCTTCAGTCCTCTTCTTTCACACGTGTACCCTTACTCAGGGTTTGTAGTGATGAGATTTCTACCGCTGTAAAACATGATTCCATGTATAAACAACAGGTCTGCAAATATTCAGTCATTTATCACCACAGTTGTCATGTTCACAGTAACTATCTAGATTAGCAACTTTGTCACCAATGACAACTGAATTTCTTCAGAATAATCTTTGGTTCCATACTGATTTGGCTGTTCTGCTCCTGTCACCAGAAGTTTTTCAGATTATTAAGTCAGACTGCATTATTCTTACACAATATAGAGCCTCACGCCACAATTATCTCTGCTGACTTCCATAGCACTGTTCCTGGTAGATGTTATTTATTAAGGTTATCAGCTTTAATATTCAGATTTCAGCATAGTTGTCTCCAGCTCAAATCACAAAGAGCCCTTTTAGCAGCCTTGCAGAACCAGTAAGATGTTAATGCCACACTGTCTCAATCAAATGGGTCATTTTACACAGTTTGCTATTTTTTTCTATATCATGTTACAGCACTTTCATTTACTTAATAGGAAAAAAAAATATCTTGCAGCTTTCCCCATTAACTTTTTCTCGAGATGTTACCTTGCCTCACAATTTTTCACTACTTGTAAAATTTTACATTTTCATAATGCTCACGTTTTTTAAATTTAACTTCTCCTTTGTGCTCATTCTCCCTCTCATCCCCCTACCTGAATATCCTCTTCAAGCTGCAGTCTGTAATTTCACTAGCTCCTTTCCTGTTTGTGCTATAAACAATTCAACAAGTTATGACTTGTTGACTGTTTCCTCCAGGTCTTAATTTTTTTCCTGCACTGTTCATTCTTCTATCCCTTCAATATAACTTTCCCCATACTCTACAATCACCTCAAAACTCTCTGAAACAGTGACAGCTAGAAGTTGATCAAGTATTATGAAAGAACTACCACATTGAATTTGATGATCTCTTATAATTTTTCCCAAACCCATTGGCTACTAAGCGCTACATAGTGCTAATTCAGAGTGACTTTATTGTCATGTTCTTGCAAGGTAGACCTCAGTTCAGTAAAACAATATAATGAGAAAAACACTATTATTGCTTCTGATACAGACAGAGTTTTCACCTGTAAGACATACCATGAAAATGTGTTTAATTATAAATCCAATATAACTTCCATGATGCTAAAATGTGAGCAGCATTTGAATAGTGATTAGGTGTTTTTATTTTCTAAACAAAATAAAAATATGTTCTGTGGAACTGAACAAGTGAGATTTTCAGGCAAACTATTTCTAAATCAGTTAAGACAGAGGTATTTGTTAGAAGCATGAAGAAAAATAAGAAAACTGCTCTTTATGGAAAACACAACAGACATGGGATTCCTAACTGACAAAATGCATAACTGTTACGTTACTTTTTATTTGCTTTATTTAAAACTGTACAAATTTTTCACAGAAATACCAACAGAACTTGTCACCAAATTCAGGGACATGGACTGTCTTTTACATTCTTGACTGTTAAGCATCAGCATTTTACTAAATTATGATTCCACCATGAGTGCCCTTCTCTTAACCAGTAATGCCAGTCACTATTTTAGTCAAACAAATTTATAAAGAATGCCTACGCTGGTAGGGTCGATTTATTAATTTGCTGAAGGCAAAGGCAGAGACTGGGAGAATGTAGAACGACCCACTCTAGGAGAGAAGCAGGTTCAAGTCCATCTGAGGAACCTGAAGGTTCACAAATCCTTGGAACTGGATGAGATACATCATTCAGGAAACAGAAAAACTACAGTTTAATGTTAAGGATGTGTAGGTTTCAATTTCTAGGGTAAGACAGACTACCACAGCTGTGAAAGGTATCCATGATGGCAACAAATCTTCACACAGAGAATATTTAAGGACTATTTTTCAGTAAGGAATGAAATCGGCAACAGAATGACGAACATCTGTCTGGACTGGATTGGCAGCCATGCACATGAATTTTGTAGCTGAATACAGATTAAAAACACAGGAAAATTAAATACATCAGTCTGTAAAATTTGGAAATATTTTGCATATTTTATTTAATAATTTTTAAAGGTTAATTGAAAGGTGAAACCTAACACAAAAATAGAGTACGGGCAACCTGTTGTCTGGACACCCTCATCTCCATTTTTCTGCTGTAACATAGAAAGATTTACCCAGACATGAAGAAATGGCATTCTTTATGTTTCCCAGTTTTATGACACACGTAAGGCAAGTGCAGCTCATGCAGCTTTGTCACCTTAAATCCACAGGTGTAGATCAATAGTTAGCAACAGGTGCATAGCAAGAAGGAAAAAAATGAGAACAAAAGCAAAAAAATTCCAAGCTGGAGTAGAGTATACCTACAGACATAAAGCCTTAAACACAATTTAATCCCTAAAAAATTAATCAAATCACACTAAAATGAGAATGTGCCATTTCCAGCATCCTTGGGGCAAAGGAAATAAGAATTCAGTAACTCTCCAGGTGGGATGCATAGAGTAAAAAGATACTCATCTATGAAATCTTTCATCTGGACTCCACTATTGTCTCTGGATGCCTTTGAATCTTTGCTTCAAGTACTGGGGATGAGAGGGAGGACACGCCCACAAAACCCATTTTTTCACCATAACCTTTATAAAAATCTGCACACAAGTAAGCATGTGCTCCTGGCTCCTGAAAGCTGCTGCATACTGAAATAGAAGTGGATGTAGAATAGAATCAGAGAGCCTAGAGGGCAGATGTGGAGAGACAATATTTTGATCCTGTACCTTGGTGTGTATTTCGTATGTATTTAGAAAAAATGCTGTATAAGAAGCTTTATAAAAATTAGAGTCTGTATGTGTATGCACTCACATACACACATGCACGTACTCCTACCACCATTGCAAAGATATGAAACTACCCTTACCCTTACCCACCCTCTAATACCCTCCACTATTTTTCCTCAGATTCTTAATATATACTAATATTAATATGTATAATAGTAATATGTACTAATATGTACTTCCACTCAGTTATGTGATAAAAGTTGCCAAGTTGTGAACTTGCAGGTGAAAAGGTGAAAGATCTTATAAAAATGGCACAGTCTCCAAATCTGCATTGGCACACAGCTCCACTACATGGCATTTAACTTTTTCTTCCATTTATGAAGGATTAACCAGAAGAAAGAATGAGGCAGCTAAGGAGAAATGTCCATTGCTCTGCAATATCTTAGTTAACTGTGTTTTACCGATGTACTGAACCTACCTCACTCTTGCTTTCAATTATCATGACTCAGCTCAACTCAATCAATGACCTTACACTGCACCACTCTATTTCATTATCTTCCATATTGGTATGAGACTACACTGTTTTTCAAAAAATTCAGCTGTACAAATAACTTTCTCTAATATCTTCTATATTCCAGAAAGTCCGTGAGCCATTTCAATCAAAAAGCACTGTATAATATACTTAACATTTCATAGAAGATTATTATTATAAATGCATGTATGACAAATTTTCTAGTGAGCCAGCATAACTGAGGTTTGCAGTTGTTGTAAGTTTGCAACCATACAACCCTCGCAGATTCAGTTAAATGAGATTCCTAATAAGCTGCATCAGGACCCGAATTTCATTTTGCAAAATTTATGCTAGTAGCTAAAAAGAAATTTCTTAGTTGGACAGCTGCTATCTAAATTATTAAAATTCCTGCTTTGAAAAAAAAATGTATTAGTGAAGAAAGTATGAGACTGCATAAATGTACTGAACAATCATGGAAAGTCATAGAATGAAAAGGACGACTTAAGATTTCATACCTCTGCCTAAAGGGGAAAAAAATTAGTGAAGTTCATAAAGTGATTGCAGAGACTCAAGATCATGTGTTCATGATCAAACTTTATCATGTGTTAAAGCTACATATACACATTAACCCACATGGTTTTACACAGAAAAACTGGCAGCTTTCCTGGTCTCTGTTTTATTTCATTTTATTGCAAAGTGCACAATGATGGTATTTTGGCTAGTTATTTCCTTACAGACAGAATTACACATTTTCACATTCCACATCAGAAGCTCATAAAAACATCTTTCTCCTTTTCTTCCTGAGGCATCAGTACTGATAGCAAGAACTCTATTTATGAATAATGTTAAGAAAACCAGTGTGTAGGCTTTGTAAGTCAACACCCTCAGGGTAACATCTCCCCTATCCTAAAAAATCACCTCTGTTTTTTCAGTATACCCACAGAGTATGTGGAAATCTTTTAAAGTTAAGAGTTGATTCCCTGAATTAACTGAAACTGTGTTGTGGACCTCTTTTCTTAGAAGTTCTAAAGAACAAAACAAATTAAAAACTCCCTACAATTAAAAACGATGGATCAAAATCATCATACTTTAAAATAGGATGGTTAAAAGGGAATTAATGGTAGGAACTATGAAGGGGGGGGGGGAAAGAAAATACAGAAATTAATATATCAACTAACAGGTAGCACCATTGGAAATCATTGTGCAGTAGTTCTCTATAGGAAGTCTGAGAGCCCAGCACTCTCATTCCCACTGAACTGAGGCTTCTATTATACAGTAAGTCAATCACTTAGGCAGATCAGAAAAATGCTTCCTTTCTGTCTCAGAGACATTGCATTCAATTTTTCTGTGGTGTAGAAGAGTCTCAGTAAAACACAGTTCCCCACTGTGAAAGCTACGCAATCTCTTAGAAAGTGAGATAATGACTTGGAATTTCTTTATGCCAAAGACCAAAGCCACATCTTGAATAAGCTCTCTAAGCTTTAAGTTGTTGTGTGAGACTCTTCAGCTGTGTTTTCTTAATAAAACAGCAGCTTGCCTATATTTTACATTGCGTCTAATGCCTGAGAACTGCTTTGTGAATTGGTAGAACGAGCTGCTCAGAATAGCTTAACACGTGGGGCAACATAAAGACTTCCAATCCTATTTGGCAGTAAGCATGGGTTAACACAATTATATACTCAGTTTCTCTGAGATTACAGTGCTGCTTGGCATACAGAAAGGGAAAACTTTGGGCTCCTGGTAAAATTTAATGTATAAAGTACAGAAATAAAAATCATATGACTGTAGTTTGACAGTTGAGTGCATCCACTGGTTCCCTGCATCTGAGAACAGCCATTAATTTAGCTTCAAATGCAGTCCTGAATGCAGCTGACAATACTCTTTGTGCCAATCCACTCAAAACCAGAGCATTCCAGGGTGTCCCAGAATCTGCTCTAGAGACCTGTAATAGAAAAGTCAAGATGGTGCTGTGTGGTAGAGGGGAGTAAGGCTCTGACTGGGGGGACAAATAAAAGAAAAAATTGCAGAAGAGCAGTAAGAATGGCACCTATGCTACCGGGTCAGAGACCCCACCATACACTTGTGTGCACTTTCTCAGGATGCTTAGGCAAGGAGACAAAGCCTTGGTAATGTACTGGGGTGGAATGGAAACACCGCTTACAGCTAGCTCACAAAAAGCACAAAAAAAAAAAGATATAAAAAGTTAGTAAATGCTAACCAACCTAAAACCACTGGAAAATCAGACTTTTAAGGTGGTATTTTCTGCCGTATGTCTCACCCAAGGATTCATGTAAGGACTGAGTGGAGAAAGAAAAAAGGAATGGTTTTTGGGGGTAGGCTTCCAGATGCATCTCAGTCCTTATGTGTTTTTCCTTAGGAAAAGAAGAGCTTGCATGCAACTTTGCTGCAACACTGCAATGATTTTTCCTCCACCATTTTTTGTGGAGTTTTAAGCATTTTTCTTAGCATCGTTTACATGGAAATCTTCAGTGCAACAAGGGCTTCTTGTCCATATGGTTAGCAATGTTCCCATCTGTTCCGTAACCAGATATATTCCGTCTTTTTCTAGCCACTCTTATAGTCTCTTAAGTGGTTGGAAAGAGATCTTGCAAAATTCTTCATTTTGCCCTGAGCAGCAGCTACTGAGGAGATGAAGAAACATTTACAGAGGGCAAAAAAGGTTCTTCAGCTAAAAGCTGAAATAAAACTCTATCAGGCAGAATACAAACAAAAGCTTCTCTGATACCAAGACAAGGCCAGCAACAACAGTGACTGATACCTGAAGCCCCTGTCTGCATGTCCTCCAAGCCAAAGACTCAAAATTTAGTGAAGCACACCTATGCATATCCAGATGAGCAGCTTTCCATGCACACTCCTCCAATTGTTAGTGCCTTTTTCAGCACTGGAGTACAAAACTCAGGGTCATAGGGTCAAATTTGACTTTTACACTGGTTTTACAGCTGCTTCTTTCACAATAATCAGAGACTTAAAAAGTAAAATAGGCAAAATCTTTCTCTGACAAGAAGGGGGCCTTCTGGGTGTGCTTGAGATAATAAAACAACTTATATTTAAATTTCTGAACATCAGTGCTGTTTTATAGTGCCTTATTTTAGATTTTATGTGCCTAAGCCCTACAGTAGATCCAGTCACTCATGGCAGAGTAATACAATATTTAACTCTTGCTGAAATGATAGTTGTTACATCGCTAAAAAAAATTCAACCCAAAGAAAAGCAAATTCTTCCCTAAGATTTCTTTGAAAACTTCTGCTTTTTTTTTCATCTTAAGGACTTTTAAAGTCTTTGGGAAAACATTTCAAGTACACTGCTCTGATTTTAAATTATTTTACAGCATCCACATTTCTGAAACATTTCTTCCTCACCAGTTCACTACAGCAAAGCTTCTTCCAAGTGTAAAAGCAAGATTAAAAGCAGTAATAAAATTCTAAATTATAGGTCATAAAAGCCTCAGATGGGATTGAGGCTTTCTGTAGCTAAGCAGAATGGTTTGACTATCTTCAACATGAAGAAATGCCCACAGAAATGCCCACAGAGACATAATTCTGACCATGGCATAGGAAAACTATTGCAAACTTAATAAGGAAGAAAAAAGCCAGACACAGCTAAGTATTTACAATTCATGAACAAACACAGTTATTTCAGTAGCCCATATAATTTCTGTAGGCAGTCATCCTACAACCATTTCACCTCTGGGTACGCCCTGAGCACTCACACACTAATTAGGATTAGGCTGGGTCAGGGACTTAGAAGTGAGTTTGTCAAAGCACAGCACCTGGATGCTGCTGGCTGATTGTAGCTCATTCCTCTATAATGAAACAATACTGCACAGGGTGGTTAAAGAGTAGTACTAATCTAGGTGATAAATTGCAAACAACTATGGGAAGCACCTGAGGTCATTGAAAATTCTGCAGCACTTATACAATGGAGATGCTCAGGCTTCTGGCCCTCACAAATTTCCACACGAAATAAATTAACCTTAATGAGAACCACTGCTAATAATCTCAGCAGGGGCTAAGGATTGTTTGTAGAGCAGCTCTCCAAAGCTTGCCCTCACTTTAAAGGCATGCCAGTGCATGACACAGTAGAATTTTTCCTCAGTGCAAATCTTTTACTTTATCCAAATTTGCATTCAATATTTTGATTCATTAAATATATATCCATATATATTAATATGACTCCATTATCTGTTGTTTGATGGTCACATCTTTCCACAGTAATTCTTTCTGAAAATGTTCTCTTTTTCTGGATTATCCAATCAATTTGCTGTCTTCCCAGATTTACAACATAGTCCTTCTCCTACATAGCTATATCTAAATCAGCCTCTTTATGTCCTCTAAATGTAATGCCTTTTATCTTCTTTTCTGGTACAACTACATTCTGACTGCACAAAGACTCTTGGCAGCACAAAGAGCAAACAACTGGCCTTGAGAGTCATGAAGTAATACTGGTTGCAAGCTTTTTTAAAAAGAGCTTTTTAATCAGATGCTGCTATTATTCTCTGAATGATACAGGGTTTTATTTTGGAAGTTATGTGGCAGTAAATGCAATTTGGATATTTTACAGAACAATGTTTCAAGGGCAGCTACACCTAAACTTCTCACCATTACAATGCACATACCAGTTATCACTTAAAAATATATAGGAAAGATCTTAATGATTTGTGAACACTAAAAATTCAGCTTTAAACCACTACTTCAAATCACTTGCAACTTTGGAACAGAGGCTTTCTGTACATCTTGCAAATATCTTTACTGAGCTGAACACAAAAGGAGATACTGAACACAGAGAGATAGATGGAAAGGGAAGAGTAACAGATGACTGCCTTGGTAGGAAAGTAGCCAAATTAAACCATTCTGAATGGTGTTAGTTTATCATACAAAGACATTTAATTTACTTAATTATTCTCTGTGGGCAGCTATAGCACTGCAAGACCCTAGCACATTCAAGGAGATGAGCACAGTGGACAAAGGACTCCTTCAGAGTGCAATATTTAATGAAACTTAAATTAGGTCTCAAAGGAGCAATAGAATGTATATAAAATATCGCACTGACACTGAGCCATTCTGTTCACATGCATGTTTTAAAGTAATTGTCATCAAATTCACAGATGGCCCCAGAAGATTTAAATGCATTTTTAATATAGCTTCCATACATATAACTTTTTTTAAAATTCATAATTCATTATAATTTCTTAACATGATGCACAGGACAGAAGGGTAAGGAAAAGTCTACAGCTAAGACTGAACACCTCCTTAAGGAATAAAAGAAAATAGTTTTGTTTGCTAACAATGAAGTGAAAGGCTACAACATTTTTGCTTCTGCTTGCCTCTGTGAATTTATGTATGTCAAGAAAAGTTAAGAGAATATGCATTAGTATTTTAAACACTGCAAATTAATGGTAAGATATTATTGCCTAATACATATTTTATATATTGTTATGTTTCTATGTATTTATGTGGGGAAAGATATGAACAATACCGAACAAAACACCCAAACCCCAAATCTAAACCTGAATTCAACCCATTCTCTAATAAAAAAAACTTACCTGTATAAAAATCACTCCCATAAAATGCACTAATTCTGTGTAAAACAAAATAGTATGAAGAAGTTAATTATAAGCAAAACATTTTAAACAGGAAGAATCCACAAGTATTCATAAATTTGCTGTTAGCACAATAAAAATAAGAGTTTGTTTCCCTTTTTTCAGGTAACTATTCAAAGAAATAGGTACTAAAAACCTAGTATCAAAAATATGAAAAAACCCATGATTTTGAAATTCACAGTTTTGAAAATGATCAGTATACAACCAAAACTATTTTGAGGAAAAGAACTGAAATTATAAAACAAAAGGACAACAAGATGGCATAGTTCTGGGTTCTGGTTTTTTGGTGTATTGTACCCATTTAGTTCCATAATGCACTCTCTTCCAAAGCCAGTGAAGCCACATTCACTCAGGCCGGAGTAAGAAAGACTCAACACTGCAAGACACTGAAACCTGGAGACACTGCCACAACAACTAAACCAAAAAAAAAGGACAAATACCTATCCTAGTCTAGAAGGTGATAAAGAGAATTAAAGACAAAATTTGGGAGCAAGAAATGAGGTCTGCATCTTCAAGATTTGGCTCCTTATTGGACACAAAGCAGAACACCAGAAAATGAAGCAGACCTTATCCAAAAGTAGAGTAAGGTAAAAGCTCTTCACTCAGCTGTAGTACCACCTCCCCCAGCACTTCAGGTGTATAGATGCTGCAGTGTGTCAGGCAATTCCAAACTCTGTGTTTTCTACCAACTATAAACTTTAAGGGTTTTGGCTGAACGTGCCTGTGATATCAAGCTACTAACTGTTAGAACTACTTGCACAGACAAATCCAGACTGGATGCTCAAACAGTCATAGCCCAAAGAATATTTACTTCTCCAGTAAGTCTCAGTATATGTAACTTCCTGTAGACAAGGATCACACAAGTGTGTCATGAAGGAATGCCTGCAAGACATAATGTGGGGGACATTGTAGTGAAGTATTACTTTTTTGTACCATCTCACTAAAGGCCTTTCCTAAATTTGGATTTTGTTCTCAAAACCAAACTCACAATAACCAGATCAGGCAAATGGTTAAATGAAATTTTTGCAGCTTGACTGAATCAAGATATTATTTACTGCAGTCCAAGTGGAAGCAGCAATTTGAGGAAATACTCTGAATCTTTTTCTCTAGCTTTTTATATTAATTTGAATCTTACTGAAACACTTCTCCCCCTCTGTAATCTGCAGGTTTGTTTTATAATTTATCTGCGAAGATACATATAAAACTAAATAATCTTTTATACAAGTTTCCAGAGAACTTAGTACTCTTGCAAAGAAAGTCCATTTAGTGCAAATGTCACGGAAGTCTAGTTTAAAAGAATAGCATATCCTATTAGGAAAGTCCAGGATCTCTCCTCTTTTGTATGCACCAACACCTGCAACTTTTGAAAAGGATGCCTGACACATTTCTAGTATTTTATCTTAAGAGAGCCCTGTCTTATCTAATTTTGACAGATTCATTTCATCATTTGGGTATTCATACTTTACTGGTAACTGCTCTTAAAGCAAGACAATCCTGATGCTATTGTAGATACTGTAGTTCCTGAGCATTTAGCTAGTATTTTTGAAAATTCGTAAGTTTATAAAACAAACACCACAACCAGACATCACCACCCACACTTTTTCATTAGGGAGATATTGACTGCACTGTGCCAAATTGTTTTTCCATTTTGAGAACGCACTTGAAGCTGCGGATCCACATACTTAACAAGCACTAGAGGCATTTATGATTAGAGGGTTATGTTGACATTACACAAAGAAATGGCTCTTTTTGGTAGTTATAGTCTCAAAAATACTTATAGAAAATGATGGAATTTCACCTTTTAACATTAGGTTCAACTTGAACTGAAACAGACCTTGGCTTTTAAAGTTTTAAGAAACCAATCTCAAACCTGAAGGCATGAGCCAGCCTTTAAATAACATACAAAATAAGAAAACATTACAAAACCAAGCTCTGCCTCAGTTCTTTAAAAGGGTTTCTTTCAACTGGCAGATTTTCTAGCAAAATGAGTTTTCTAGCAAATTTTTTCTAGGTCTGAACAATAACTAATTTCCTTCCAAACTGCAGATAATTAATAAGGTAGAGTAATAAAAAACCACAATCCTTTGGGTTTTGAGAAGGCACAGTGCAATGAACTGAAAGGCGCTTCACCTACAACTTCAGAAACAGTCCCTGTTAAAAATTCACACTTCAGACAATCATTTGGTGTATCATAAGTTTATTTAGTAGCTGCAGTTTTGTGTGAAAATGTGAAATTCAAATCAGTATTCATGTGAGGGTGAACGAAGGCCATCATTAAAAATACAAAGTGTTCTGCAGTAAGTGTCCAAGGCAATTCATAGTTCAAATGATCACCAACTTTTACTGGAGCACTGACAAAAGCTTTCAAGCTTCCTCCACTCCTCTTCCTAACACCAACTACTAAGAACTAATCAGTCTCCATGGCTCTTGAAGCCTACATGACAGTCGCTAACTCAAGAGAAAAAAGGTGATCCACAGCTCCAGAGGAAGCACAGTTCAATGCTGTGGGACGACACGAGATAAAGTGTTTTGTTCACCGCGGTTCTCTTCTCTACAACAGCCGCTTTGAGAGACTCCTCTCGTGTTCCACGCCTCAGCTTCCCACGAGAACTTGATTCCCCTCGACCGCGGTCAGTGCCTCCTGGATATACATCTGGGAAAAGGATTAACAAATCTGAACTCCTCCCCCACCCTTTCCGTGGGAAGGGCCCGTTTCGATCGAGGGAGCCCAGGAGAACCCCCGCGCCGCACGGGGGTCACAGCCGCGAGCAAAGAGGGGGCGGCCCGCCCCTACCCCGTGGCAGCGGGAAGGGCCCGCAGCGCCGGCCGGCACCGCCCCCTCCACCAGGGCCGCCTACACGGCCGGCACCAGGCTCTTCTTATCAAGGGGCTGCTCGTCCTCCTCCAGCAGCAGCTCCTCTAACTCCCCGTCCTCAGCTTCCGAGGCCTCGGGCCCGCCGGCGGCCCGGCAGCGCCGCAGGTGCCGCAAGGCCCGGCGGTGCTTCTCCTGCAGCCGCCCCAGCTGGGCGCGCAGGGCCTCCGCCTCCTCGCCCGGGTCGGCGGGGGCCTTGTCGGGGCC
>VZSE01003023.1:0-12442 GCA_013398275.1 Promerops cafer
TGGAAGCTCAGGGGCGGCTGTCCACGTGCGGGAAGCGGCCGTGGGCTTTCCCAATTAATTAGTTTAATTGGCAGTTGCTGCGGCTCGTACGCGTCGTTTGATTTGCCGAAGAAAGCGGCAGCCCGTGGAAGAAAGGCTTCGGTGAAAGGAGAGGCGGGACGAGGAGGGGAGGAAGAAGGGAGATCGTGACTGATCGAGTGCGGCAGGGACGCGGGGAAGGCTTTGCCGTGGCTGTGTCGGGGCTGTCCCCTCCTGCTGATCATCCCCCGCTTAAAACCTTTCCCCCCTCGTTCCTGGTGTGTCTGTTCGGGGAGGTGTCTAAAATAAAGGGAGAAAAGTGCACTTGTGGTGTCGTTGTGGTTTCGGTGCATGGCAAGGCTGGTTTCCCTGCTTTAGAGAGGGGCGGGTTTGTTCTGGAAGTTCGGGAAGAGCCCTTGTGTCGTGCGTGGGGAGGTTTGTGTGAAGGACTAAATATCCTGGTGCTGTTCTGATCGGAGAACTCGCTGGAGAGCCTTCCCCTGTGTGCTGCCTTTAACTCCATTAAAAAATCGTTTTCACTTGCTCGGAGCTCACTGAAATGCACACACATGTTTATTTCTTCTCCTGTTTTTTTTTGTCTCTATTTATTATGACTAGTGTTGCATAATATTTGTTGGTTTTTTGTTTTTTGTTTTTTGTTTTTTTTTAATGGAATACTGTGTTTTGCAAGCCACGAGGCGTTGAATGCAGCTGCAGGGTCTCATATTACATAAAATGTTTGTGGGATTTTCTCAGGGTCATATTTTTGTGCTTTAGTTGTTTTGGGGCAAAAATAATGCAACAAACACAGCTTGAAATTGTTGTGCTAAAACATTTACAAGACACAAAATGTGAAAACTACATGAGATTCAAAATATGGACTTCCCCCAGAGATTAACAGAACAACTCATGTGAAATTAGACTGAGTTTAGCAGAATTGGATAAAATTAAGTGTTTGGGTAAGAAACAGTGCCAGTGTCAATCACTGTTGGCCTGAACATTTTTTAATTATAATTAACCCAGATTTTCTTAGGTTTGTTATTTGTAAAGGTGCTTGTAAGTGTAGTGCAAAATCCAGATGGCTTAGTTTAAATAAATGCTGCTGGAAAGTAATAATTTTTAAATGAACTTCCAATAAAAATACAAATTTCATCGTTTATGCTCTGTGCTACCCAGACCTTGATGCATTAGACCTTGCACGATCACAAGTTTATAAACAAAATTGAGTGTTTTAATTATTCTAATAAAATGGATGAAGTAGAAAAGGAAAATAGGCCACTCTAATAACAGACAATCAGTTGGTGAGGATATAAAATTTTATGGACTAGATGGACTTTATGTATTTACTTGCAAATATAAAAGTGTTATGACTGCTGTTCAGAAATGTCTCTTCCAGCGTGAGCATTTCTGCAGCTTGTCTAAATTAGAGCATTAGTTCTGTTTGATGTTTAGTTTTAATTACAGGACTCGTGGCTGTGCTGGAATGTCTTACCAGGAGATGTATGGATTTCTCAGGGTTGTTCTTTTTTCTGCCTGTAAAACCCAAACCCTCCCTGAAACCAGTGCAAGATCCCCACTGCTACGGGTGGGAGCTGAAACAAGGCCCTGTATAACCTCAAGTTTTAACATGAAAATGGGTTCCAAATTAGACATTCAAGGCAAGGCTTTAAGCCTTTCTTGCTTTTTTTTCCCCCCTTCTCCCCTCTCCTTTTCAGGCAGGAGGCGAGGCTGGTACAGGTGTGAAATGTGCCATTTCTGTGGGTTGTGTTTTCCACAGCTCTTGTCCATTCTGCACTCCTCTGGGCTAGTCAGAAACCTGTGGCAATGTGCTAGAGAAGGGTCATCTTGCCCTGCAGGAACACAAATTCAAGTTCACTCTGGTTTTCAAACTCCTGGTATGGTTTTTATGTCAGTGCTGCCTCAACCACTTTCGACCCCAGGCTGCTCGAGCCAAACCTTTCTGGTGTCCATAGGTGCCATAAATAAGCCAAAGCAAATAGGTTGGGGATTTTTTTTACTGGCAATTTTCTGATCATCTTCAGTTTTTCAGCATCTAAAATAAATTCTGAAGTCTCAATTTTGTCTGTGAAAGAAAATAAATAAGCATTTATAAGCTGTTTAGGATCCTCATTGTACCATTGCTGTAAAAATGCAAGATATCACGACTGCAGAGCTGTGTTAAATTTTCCTCTGACTTTGTCCTATTTATTTCCAGAACATGCTTGAAGAGCTATTAATTCATAAGCCAGATGATCCCATTGAGTTCATGATAAACCACTTAAAGCAAAACAACGATGATGGTAAGTGAAAATGGAGACACCAGAAATAGTTCAATTCCTGATTTGTAAACAGCTGCTGGGAGCTGTGCTGCCACTGGCAGGTGATGGATCCAACTTTTCAGACTGAGTCTTGGGGAGGGGGAAACAAAAAAAAAAAAGGTGAGCATTTTGGAATAGTTATAGGCAAGATGCTTTTAATTTCTTTTTTTTAGTGGGTAATCTAATAAGAAATGCACTTTAACAGTTATAACAATGAAACCCTCTAAGGGAATAACAAAGAGTTCTGGTGTATCAATTATTAATGCCTTCTGTGCCCCATCTGATATTTCCTGTTGTCTTTAAGCTCGCTAATTACTCCTTTTGTCAGGTGTAAATTTGGGCTTCTTCTACCTGGGCTGGCAGATTCTCTGCTTTTTGATTAGTTTGTTACTCGCTGCTGTTAATGAGTTCCACAGCTCAGTGGCATCTCAGCTGAAGGAACAGTGAGTGTGTCTGCTCCTCTGTGTAACAAAACCTGGTAAATTGAATGGGAAGCCTGTATTCTGCACAATAAAAGCATGTACCCTCAATCAAATTATTTGATTTACAAACTGTTCACCCTTAGGCAGATTATATTTGGATATGCACAACTGAACTGTGATTTTTGTTCTGCGTGAGCTGTCAGGGAGAGCTGGTGTCATGGAGCTTTGATGTTTCTTTAAAACCAGAGTAAACCATTATGAAAGTTCTGCTGCAGCATCAGTGAAATCATTATCACTGGAGGTGCTGTGAGCTCTTAGTGGTGCTGATCAGATGGATGCTGATTGAAATGCTGCTAAATAATGTTAAAAAAAAAAAAAAAATCAAATCCTGCAAATTGGGCCCAGCCTTTTCTGGTGCAGGCAGTGTGAATAATCAATCTGGTTTGTAGATACATAGAAAATATGTGGAAAAATTTCCAGCAGTTTAATGGAATGCTGATAAAATTTCTTCACATTGGGTTAACATTTGTCCTGAAGCCCCACAGTATTATTTTAACAGAATTAGGCAGGTTTCCATCTCATGACTTCAGTACTTAGAGGCTAAAGATAGAATTACAGCAGTTGTTTTTTAAGGGGAAAATGCTGTCTGCTTTTGGTCTGGAAAACCCTGTTAAGGAAGGAGAGGAACTCCAATTAAAATTAAAGCCTAAATGTTGTTTTAAGAATAAATTATATGGAAAATAATGTAACAGAAATGTGTAGCAGAGTTGATTTTACTTTTTGATCATGGTGGAAGGTGCTGACTATTTAGAAGAAAAAAAACCTTATTAGAGCCATCAGTAAAGTGATGAATTTTCATGATCTTGCCTTGCCTAGACAGCTCTAGCCCTAGAGAAAATTTCAAACAGAGATGTGTGGAGAAGAAGCATTGCATCTATCCCAGGTGTGAAGTTAGAAAACCTTTTTAATTAATAATAGGATCTAAAGTACTTTTAAAAATATAAACAAATCTAACGGTAATTATAACTCACAACTGCCTCGAAAATCTTGTAGGTCAAATGTGTGGCAAAGTGTTTGTGCTTGGGGCTCTGTGCTATTGTTCTTTCATGTGTTCCTTCTAAAAACCTTCAAGGGCCACATGAAGACTGATAATTCTTTCATATTCAAAGATGCAAGTTTTCTACACAGTATCTTGGTCTGTGCTAATGAAAAAGGCTTTCAGGGTCCAAGTGGCATTTCTGTGAGTTCCTCCTTTACACTCAAACCTCTGAAGAATGTAAAAAAGTTCTGCAAGAATGTTCAGTATGTACCCTGTGCTTCTCTTCTTTGACAAAGCCTTTCTCTTACAAATTAAGCAAATTTTGTTGTATTAATATTAATCATAGAATCTTTTGGATTTAACTGGAACTCTGTGACTCCAGCTGTTCCTTTGTGTTATTCCAGGATTCATTTTGTTGTTGCTAAAATAATTTTTGAATGTTAAATCTTGCTTTACTTGGACGAGTAAATCCCATAACATCTCATCAAGACTAAATACAGAATTAAATATGATTTGTTACCAAAGAAAAAGGCATTTCCCAGAATTTCCTGCCTTCATTTAGCTGCTGGTTTGGAGCTGCAGTATTAAATAGTGACTATTTGTTGATTGGAGGGGTTAATCATTACACCCAGTGGTGTCCTGGTTGTGCCCCTGTGTCATATGTTTGGGGGAACGCTTTAGAGGAGTCCTACAAGTGTGCAAATGAGTAAATCAGTGAATTACACTGCCCCATCTGCTGCCAGCCACTAAGCAGAGAGAAAACCAGATTTAGTACAAAGTGAGCATTTACAGTAGCCCTGGGCAATATTAAAGCATGAGATGGTGTATATAATGGTATGTTTCGTTTTTTATCAAACGTTTGTCCAAGAAAGCTGTGTATTAAAGCTTCAATACCTAAGGGCTTTCTTGTGAATTTTAAATCATGCTCCTAGTTAAACCTCAAAAGGATCTGTGGATGGAAAGGTTTTTTGATTTTCTTTGAAGTGGTTTGAAGAAGTTGATTAGTGTTGGCACCCAAGCACTCTTTTATGACGCTGTTTATAAATAATTCCTAAGTACCGGGCTGGAGTTTCAAGGTGTTAGATTTTAAAAAAACCCTAGGATTTAATCACATTACATTTGAAAGAAATTAGGTGATAAAAACAGCTGATGTATCCTTTTAAAGTATTTTTCTACATTGTGTACTAGTTCTGTTGCACTTGCAAGAACCAATAAGGGGGGAGTTGTTCTTAAACCTTCCAAGTCAGATAACTTTGTAAAGATGAATCTGTAATTTGGGTTTCATGTATGTTTAAAAATTGCACCTGCCCAATAACTGTTAAGTGCATGGAAGGCCTCATGAAAATACATTTCACATCCTTGCCTGTTACCATCAGACACGATCTCCCTTGGTTATCAAGAGCTGAGGAGGTTTTTGGGTGAGTGGATCCCCCCTCTGCTCTGACCTACGTTACTCCCAGTAAATACTAACCAGTCCCTGCTGCACAGACCCTGATTTGGGTTTTTTTTTCCCCTGTGGTATAGGGGGAAAAAAACATCAAAGCTGTTAATATAAAATGACAGTTCAAGGGATTGCAGCCCAAGGTGTATTTATGGAAGAAGTTCCAAATACTTTCCGAAGAGCAACTCCATTTTCTCTTGTTTGTCTTGCCTCTAATTCATTCTCAATGAAGCTCAGGGCAGTAATGCCCATTGTGTTGTGTGTGTGCATTGGATTAAGAATTCCTCAGAACTGGGATGCATTTTTTGCACCTTGCCCCCCTCAGGGAGAGGAGAGGGACGTGCAGCAGAGAAACACAAGAAACAGAAATGAGGAAAATCACTTTAAATGGTGACTAGAAAAATTGAAGGCAGCTGTCAAAAAGCATAGTGAGGGAGTCCTTCATTTTGCAGTATCTAAATCTTCTCTGAACCCTGACGCAACCTATTTAGGTGAAACTGAAAACTGAAATATTTTTTTATCACAAAATGTGTTAGTTCTGAATTAATGTTTTGGGAATAAAAGTCAAACTCAGGTAAGGAAATGTTTGTATCTTATGGTTCACCCACTAAACTCTGCACGTGTTTAAATGGATTGAGATATACATATCTCATATATCTCTCCAAGTGGCACAGTTAGTGTTAATCTCATTGACCATGGAGATTAAAGGAGGACCCAGCTGGCACTGATTTTCTGTTCCCCCTTTTTTTTCCCAGTGGAGCCCAATCCCGAAGTCTCCACTGAGGCAGCTTTCCAGCTGAAATAATTGTTTCATGGTGGCTACATTGATATTATGCCATACAAGAGTGGGAAACTGGTGGGGATTTTTGCTGTTCTGCACCTTGACATTTGCATATCCTTGTTCCGTAGCTCCAAGAATTTGTGTCCTTGGTCCACCTGCTTCTGGGAAAACTACAGTTGTGAGTAACTTACCCTCAGTGTTGTAGCACTTCCCACTCACTTTCCTACTTCCTACTGAGCTCAGCATTTTGGAGAATTTTATTCTGGGAGAAGAATTTTGAGATTTATCCAAGTGATAGATGAGCACAAGACAAATTAAAGGGTGGCATTCCTGAGGGATACACGTGGGTATTTCACTACAGGTTAAATAGATATTTCCAAGTGAGGTCTGTGAGAACTCAGGTGGTGAAACTGCTGGAATGCAACAGAATTCTGCCTGCCTTGTTTTCCCAGCCTTTTAGCAGGACTAATTAGCCTGGGAGAAGTAAGGTAATTACACATTTGTGGTGTTCCCTTGCTGTGAATTGCTCCATTTGCATGGTCAGTTGTCTCACATCCACTGGCACCACTTAAATGCAAAGGTCAAAGTTGCATTTGAACCTCAGAAAGGGCAGGTGATGCTGGTGAGGGCATGGTAGGAAGAATGTTTCCTTCTTTAAATTCTGTGTTAAGGCACAGGAGATGGAAAAGCCATTATTCAAAGCTTGATACTCTTGAACATCTTTATAAGAAACTACTTGAAGTTGCTTATATACTTAAATGTATGGCTAGGAAAGCTCTGCCTTTCTGCAGCTGAAAAATTCTTTTCTGAAAAAAAGGGCTTCATTTTCTTTCCAAATATTTCAACCTGTATTTTTTTTTCTCCCCTCAGGCAATGTGGCTTTGTAAACATTTCAATGCCATACGTGTCTCTCAGGAGACTTTGTTATTCAAGGAAGTATTAATGCAGACAGAGGAAGCAAAGGCATATAAAGAGAGAAACCAGGTGTGTAAGAGAATATAATAACAATTGTTCTCGTGTCACAGAACAGGAATTATGTGGCATTCCCATGATTTCCACTGCTGAGTTGAGCAGATGAGAGTAAAGACACTTTTCTCTCTGTGTTGTACATTGGTGTGTCAGGACACAGAACAGGGGCAGGAGAGGGAGGCAATGCAAAGTAATGGAGGTCTTGAAAATATTCACCTTGGAACAAGCAGCAGAACTGGGAAAAATCCAGGAATGCACAATCCAGTTGAGAGAATGGTTCATTCTATTATTAAACACAGTGTCTTCTATCTGGGCATGTTTGATAATCTCGATAAAATAAGCATTAATCTCTGAGGTCTCCTTTGGTACAAAATGCTCTGGAAAATATGTACACAAAGAACTTTTTTTGATCTGACAGTGCTACTTAGTTGTGCGTGCTTGATTTCTCTGTAGCATGACACAAATAACTTACTTGGTGCATTAACTCAAAAGGAGGATGACAATCCAGTCAGTTCCTGACAGCCCTGGAAGCTCTCAAGCTGAGGCAGGAGCAGCTGACTCAGATTGTTGAATTTTCCCCAGTTCTGTGCACCTGAGTTTCTCCAGTCAGATTGTTAAATCCATTCATTGTGGGCAATCCTAAATGATGTTCAAAGGAGTTGGTCCAAAGAACATTTTTTCCAGGTGTCACGACTCCCAGAATTAGCTGATCAATAATGTAATTAATTGTCTTATTATTAAAAAATAGTGACAGATTGGAAAAATACATTGAAAAGTTATCTTGAATACAGAGAAGCATCTGATTCCTGCCTTTTTGGCTGATTCCTTTCTCCAATGTCAAGGCATTCCATCAGAAATAGAATGGAAGAAGTCTGGTTTTTTATGACTTTCTCTAACAAGTCCACTAGTTTGAGTTTCTATTTTGTTCCTTATCACCCATTTTCATAAAAATCAAAGCAATTTCCTATCTGTGGGAATTCTACACCCCTGCTAAATCCAATTTAGAATTGGAATTGGCCAACAGATTTGTAATTTACTGAGATGGCAGATGGTGTGATACACAGATTAGGGCTTTTTCCTTAGAAAATTAGGCTAAAATAGGGTAGTATTTATAAAATTGAATAAAATCCTGGATTAGTGAATGAAGTTTGGAGATGCCTGAAGTAACACACTTCAAGATCTGAGAGGAAAGAGTTCACTGAACTCCCTGCACTCACTGGCAAAAATGTTTGTGTTTGGCTGGGGTGATGCAGAATTATCCTTACTGAGAATATGTACTTTGAAATCTTAGTTCTAATTATTAAAGATTGTTTTGATAGGTTCATAAATTTATACTTGGAGGGGGAGAATTTAAAACAAAAATTCCCTTTGGTTTAATTACTGTAATTATTAACATATTTCAGACTATACAGATGCACTTTCAAGGGTTTCCTTTTGGGCTTATTTGACTTAAAAAGATGGATGGTGTGGAAGATGAAAGTCAAAAATGTCAAGGCTAATCAGGTAGTGAGGAGGGCCTGCAGAGCAGAGGCTGCTGGTGGTTCAACACTGTGCAGTTTGCCTTTGGGTTTGATTTTCAGACCCTAGGAGAAGGTTTTCACTAAATAATTTTGTTATTTTATGTCAGTTTGTTTCTTTGAATGTAACTCCTAGAATTAGGAGGGAATTCCTGGGTTCTTCTAGGTTGGGGTGTCTGTTCAGGAGCAGAGCAAGAGCTGTTTACATGAGTTTGGATATAGCCAGGGCATTAGAAAGTTGTAGTCCTGGCCAAAGCAATTTAATAAATGGAGAAGAGGAAAAGCAGGAGCTAAGGCTGTGGTTTTTGGAGAGTCTGGTGTGAAGATCATAAACACAATTTCCTGTTGTTTCTCACACCTAAGGCTACTGTGGCTGCATTAAGCCCAGAGCCAGAGGTTGGGCAGTTTGAGGTCACTTGGCCAATGTCACTGGATCTGGGCAAATGCTGCAAAAAGCTCTGCAAATGTTTGTTCACATATTTTACCTACTCATCTTTAGCCAAGCTTTCATCTCTTTTGTGTTTGCCCATTAAAGCATTTGGGTTTTCCTGGCACAGGAAGCCATGGAAGGCATATTTAAAATCCATGATTACTCTCTGAAGTTCCATTTTTCAAGTTGGACAAGCAATCATTCACCCACACATACCTGGCCACTTACTAATGAGACCAGCTCAGGTAGTGAATTTTAAATACTGAGTGTTCAAAGCAAAATGTGATCATTCTGCATGTAAAAATACTCCAAAAAGAAGTTGAATATTTTTGAATATTCAGTAAATTGAAGAACCACAAGCTACCAATAAATATTCCATGAACAGAAAAAGAGGCTACATTTTTGGATAAATCATTGCAAATTATTCCCTCATCTCTAGTTATTATAATGTTAATAGAAAGCATCTTCAGGTTTTCCTATAGTGAAGTCTAATGATGAGCTATTGCATGTTTCACTTCTCCTATTAACTGGATAAAATAAGAAGTTGAAACAACTGTGGTAATTGTGGGTTCATGGGATGGGTGTGCTCTTAATGCTACACTAAATTGCAGTTAAGGTGTTTGCATAATACTTAATAGCTTAAAACTGCTCCAGAGTTGTGTCACATCCCAGTGCTTTTTAAAAAGAAATAAAATAGAAGAGAGAAAAAAAATCCAAGGCATCCTTAACTATGCATGGTCAGCATTCCAATCTAAGCCACTCTGAAGGAACAAAAAGAAGCTGTTCCAGTTTTGTGTATCCAAAAAAGACCAGCCTTTCATGTGCATTTATCTGAACAAACTAGATCTAAACAGTCATGGTATTTAGGGTCCTAAAGTAAATTTCTTCAAACTTGATTGCTGTTCTCTCCAAGGTGCCAATTTGGAGAAGCCAGAAGTTTTTAGCTGCAGCTGTTTTCAGAGCAAATACATCCAAAACTTCCAAGAAAAATGGCTACTGAAAAAGCTCCCCTACAAAAAAAGTGTGGGAATTTTATGAAAGGGGAATGAAATATAACTCTGAGTAGACCAGGCATGGAAATTGAAGTATGATGTACCTGAAATAACATGGAATATTTAAAATTAAGCATGACTGGGTACAGTTTTCAGCAAATATGGAAATAGTGATTAAACCAGCGTGGGTAGAAAAGTGGTCTGAACATGACCAAAATCCCACAAAATCCTTTACCTGCACTGAGTGTTGGGACAGCTCTGTGGGTAAGGTGTGGTGTGGCTGTTATCAAATGTGTGTCACTGTCCATTATTGCAGATTTCTGGGAAGTGCAGTCCCTTCTACCAGGCTCACGATATATTTATGTGTTTATGAGAGATAAATGATAAACAGGCTGCCTGATACGTACCAGATATCCTGATTTCTAGTGGAATAATTAGGCATTCTGCAAGCAGCCTATTGAAAATGATTTTGTAGGCCACTGCTCAGTGGGAGGAAAACTGCCCAGGAAATGAGACTGGAATTGAGCCACAGAGAGCAGAAGGAGCTGAAACACTGAAATACCTGAATGCGTGTCCTTGATCGTTTTTGTGCAGCAAACCCCGCTCCAAAGACAGGAGTGAGAATACCACTGCACGGAGGGAAGCGAGGAGAAATTTGGTTTAAATTGGTTTGGCAAGGCTCAGCAGAGCAGCCCCCCAGCAGCCTGCAGCCTGTTTTGACATGACACATGAAAGGAGCAGCCGGGCCCCGGCTGTCCCTGCGAGCAGCGTGGTCCCCTTTGGAAGGTGACAGGCTCCAGCAGCGAGGGGCTACAGGAGGCTCTGACAAAGCACCCTCGGGACCTGCTGGCTCTCAACAAACACAGCAATTCCCTTCCCTCCTTCTCTGCTACCTGCTTGAGTGGTGTCTCATGCACGGCTGATGCGAGGAGAGGCACTGAGAGCTGGGGACAAAAGAGAGAAACAAAAGCAAAGCCTGCCTGGCTGGGCCACCTGGGCTCTTGTGTGTGTTCTGGAGCACTTTCTCCACCCTCCTTCAAAGTGCCTTCTGTGGGACCACTTCCACTACTCCTTGTGAAATTGTTTCATCATCTAATGAAGAAGGTTTTATGAAATCTTCCCACATCATCAGCCACATCTTTTCGTTGTATGAATTGAAGTTCAAAGGAGTTGCTCCAAAGAATATTTTTTCCAGGTGCCGTGAGTCCCAGGATTAGTTGATTAGTAATGTAATTAGTTGTCTTATTGAAAGACAATTGTCTAATTATTAAAAATCAGTGGCAATTAGATTGGAAAAATATGTAGATTGGAAAAATATGTAGATTGGAAAAATATGTTCAAAGGTTATCTTGAATACAGAGAAGCATCTGATTCCTGCCCTATCTACCTCTCTAAGCCTATAGAAATACTCTTTTTTAGGTTTATACCCTTCAGACTGGTTAGAAAAAAGACATGAGAACCCTCAGTATATGCAACTAAAGGGAACGGAGTCAAGCTCACATTGTTAAGTGAAAGGTAATTTATTTTAATTGGGAGGTAGAGAGTCTGATTGCAGGTTGGTTTTTTTCCTGAGTATTCATTTTACTAATAATGACAGAATGAATAAGAGAAGGCATTTAGTGAAATGATTAATGGCTTTTATGAGCTGCATGGACAGAAGTTTAGACTTTGAGTTAAACTGGCTAACACAGAGTTTAACCAAGTTCAGCACAGAAAGAAAGCTTAAATTAACAAGATAGTGAAGCAAATCCTTACTAGAAGGAAAGGAGAGTATTGCTGATTTCTTGTCAGGAAATCGAATACAATGGAAGAAACATTGAGGGGTGCTAATCTGTATAGGAACTTTGTTCTTCTGTCACATAGCAAATACCTTCCTACAGAACATCTCTAGAGATGGACAAAGTAGCAGTCACAGAACTAATGAGCACTTTGAAAATATTGGCAGATGCAGTTTCCATCCCATTCACAGTCCCGAGTTTAAAAATAAACTAAGTTCAACTGTAAAATATATTTAAAATAATCCTTTTGGATGATGAGAATTACTTGAAGCTATGAAACAAACCTCCTGAAAATCAGACTCTGTGTTGTTTGCTCAGTGTCTGAGGTTCTGTTTGTGTCACTGAGAGCTGGCAGGTCCCTGATGCTGAGCCCTCTCCCACATGGAGCAGTCAAGGGTCAGATCCTTGTGGTCAAAAGGATGCTTTGTGGATGTGATGTTCTTCTGGATCCCTTTGCAGGTCTGATGTCCAGTGTGTGTGTGTCAGGGTGCAGAACTTGGCACTGCTTCCATGTCAGTGTGCAAAACCCCCATGGGTGTTCATGCTCTGTGCTCAGCTTCCCTTTAACACTGATTTTTGTGCCCTTATTAACTCTTTGTCATTAACTCATGTTAATGACCCGGGACTCGCACGGAATTATTTATTTCATTATTTCCAAGAAGACATCTCACTTCACCTTTAACCACAACGTGCCTGCACGGTAAAAATCCTTTTGAACTCAATTGTGAATATTCAGC
>VZSE01003023.1:17066-33697 GCA_013398275.1 Promerops cafer
TTTTTTTTGTACACAATATATTCCAAACTAGTGCTGAAGTTCCTGGCATAGCACTACAAACATTGTGCAGCTTTGCCTTCTGCAAGTCCCAAGGGATAAATTGATTTCTCAGCACCTGTGTGACCTTAGCCAGTGGTTCATTCTAATTTGGCAGAGCAAACACTGGGAGTGGCAAAAATGGCTTGCAGTTACTTGAGTCTCGTATTTTCTACATCTGTCAGCAGGATGACATGTTCCTGAAACCAGGCTAATTAAGGAATTTTAAATAGTCTTCTCTATTTTCTTGTGTAATTGGAATGGCCCATTCTCTCCCACAGAAGTCCTGGAGATAGATTTCCCTGAAATACTTGGAGAACCTTTGCACCCCACACTGACAGAGCACCAGATTTATATGGGAGATGATAATGATTGCCAGCTAATGCAATATTAAAATATCTCCTTTATTTCAGCACGAAGATGGCTCCCAGATTTACTGCAGTATCACAAAGTTGTTTTGAGGGGTGGGATAAAACAGCAAGGACTGGTGTGCTCAGGCAACCAACAGATAAATTAGGGAGAGTTCAGAAGATTCAGGCTGGAGCCTGGGAAGTGGATTAGATTTCAAATACTGCATCAGACAAAAACTGAGTGAGGCTGCAGCTCTCCAATGGTATTTCACAGATCTGTAAATGTTTTTTTAAAGATGCTCAATCCAACACTTAGCTGGCTATAACAAGGACTTAAGGGAGCAAAAGGCTCTTTTTTCTTTTTTCTTTCTTTTGCTCTGTTGCTTCATTAGCTCTGGGAACGCTGGTTCCATTACTGTGAGTTTTCCTGTATAATTTAAGAAAATAATGAAAGCATGCATATTTTCCTCAGTATTCTTGGCATTAAATCTGTCTTTAGATTTGTTTAGCTCCTTTTTTATATATATACACAGTGTGGGCTGGTATCCTTTTGAATATTTCAAAACTGTAGAAATTGTTTTGGGTTGTTTTTATTCGAGATAGAAGTTAGTTTGTTTTTATTTTTAAGATTGAAACATGAAAAAATCATTGCTACAATCCATAAATTCCCACTGCTGTGTGGCAGTGCAATCAGTGCATGCATTTCACAAAAATATCAGTGCTCCATGTTTGCTTTCTTCTCTCACAAGCATCCATGAGAAATACTGTGCTATGGAGGGATCAGAATGAGGTCATTTTTGTGTAAAAAGCACTGAGATTTAGTATGAATTTTGGGGTTTTTTCTCTTCCAGGATCAATAACTGTTTCATGTTTTTGTTCAATAGGGGTGGATTTTGGAAGGCTTCCCTGAAAATCAGGAACAGGCATGGATGCTGCAGTCATCTGGCATTTTTCCTAGGCATGTTGGTAAGCAGTACAAGGTTTGTGGGTGATTGCATCCAGGAGGAAAGACTAGAAGGGTTTGTCTCAAAAAATCCCCAATAAATTCAATAGCAATGCTGGAGACAGAGTCACCAGACAGCAGAATATTCCAGCAGGGTTGAAAGCCTGAGGTAACCTGGGAGACTTTAGCCCTGTCTTTCACACCCTTTTCTCCTTCCACGTCAGAGCTCTGTAAGTTCCAGACCCTACACAGAGTGTTTTTGAGCAGCTACAAGTAGCTTTGCTCCTGACTTCCATCTCTAAAAATCAGCTTTTATCCTCAGACTAAACCAGTTCCTCATGTGCTAAACACAAATTTATGCTTCTGTTGAATTAGGGAATGTAAATTTCAGCAAGTGAAGTGGAAACATGATGATTTTAAGCTTGACCTTTCAGAGTGGGGGTGGATTCTGGCTGGTTTTGGGTGGAATGTTTTACTGCCAAAGGGCTGCTAGGCAAGACCTTGACAGCTGCCCTTGCCATACAGGAGAAGCCACATGTCCCAAATTATAGTCAAAGGACCTACTCAGAATATAAAAAATTACTGCAACTGTGTGGAATGCAGTGTGAAGTGATAAATGCAGAGCTTGCCAGTGCACAGTGAACAGAATTTATCCAACTTGATGAATTGTCAGTTTGGATTTGATTTGGATGATATTCAACTGTTAATGAAGAACTCAGAATCACTGCAGTAGAGTTAGGCAAAAATGTTTAATGTCTAGTACTTGCATGTATTTTTAATATACCTAATAACATCTGAAGTTTAGTTTTGCTCACAATTATATCTGTGCCACCAAGACCTGAATGAGAATCTTACAGCTCAGTCTGTCTAGTTAATCAAAAAGAAGATTGAGAGGAGATAAGATTTACAGTGTGAGTACCTTAATAGGGAGAAAAGTGCCTGAAAAAGCCATTTAATACAGAGAAGAAAGTCATAAAAAGAACTTGTTTGAAACCTGTAATCAAATGCACTGAAAATAGTAATTAAATTACAGTGTTTAACTGCAAGGATGATTAGCCAAAAGCAACCCAGGGAACTAACAGGTTCTTCCTCTTTTGATGCTTTCTAATCAAGTTTGAACACTTTTCTGTGAGATCATTAAAAAAAATCAGTTTCACTGGTCTCACCACCAAAGTACCTGGGTGAAAAGTAATGGTTTGTGGTGTAGAAGAGAATCAGTCTGGAATGCTCAGTGGGAACTTCTGTCTGAGGCTCCAGAGACAATTTTTTATTGCTGGTGGTGATGTTTTTTTGGATAATGGGGACAGTTAGTGCCCATGGGTACTGGATTCATGGATATTTTATCCCACTGTATTGTTTAGTAGGTGAAGCAAAATTCTGATTAAAAGTGAAGTAAAATATTTGCAGGGAGAATGCTGGGAAATGAGAACGAGACAAATGTGCTCGAGATAAATTCAGCCACCTCTAATATTAGGGTACATCTGAACAGTTGCAGGAAATAAAGCAAATCATTAACAAGAGCTACACTTTTTTTTTTTCCTTCTTTTTTCCTTTTTGCTGCCTAGTAATGCTCTATGCCCCAGACACTGTGCTGATTGAGAGGAGTGGTGGGAAAAGGCTTGATCCCCTCACACAAGGTATGTTTGTGCCTGACCTCTGCTGCAGGAGGGAGTGTTGGTCTCACAAACGTTGTAGTACTACTGATGGGGTTAAAATTTAAATGGGATCCCTGTAATAACTAGCAGGAATTTATAATTATAACTTTCAGCTGTTTGGAAATGGCATTTGTTGACATTGCATTATTTTCAGTGCCAAAATGAAATAAAATAAAATACAGGGAAATAGAAAGCTCAGTATTGAGCCTGCAAACAGTGGACCAAAGCAGTACAGAGTATTTAAAGGTTAGATCTGTCCATATGATTTTATAATTTTGCTGTGCATCTCTGCTAGGTCCTGCTTTGTTTCTGAGGTGCAGGGATGCTTTTAGGGTAAATAAAATAATTTCCATTAGGTTCAATAAAAGCATTTCTTTAAAATAAATAAATAAAATAAACTGCCAAATAGACTCAGCCCTGTATTGTTTGTTGAGTTTTATCATCAATCATCCATCACACCCATCAATCATCCTGACATTGCTCAATAAAAGAATCAGGTTGGATGTTTTGAGGAGTGGAATTAAGAGGGACATTCTTAACTAGAGACCTGTTAAATCATGCTCTTAGCTCCTAACCATGTTCCCTGTAGAGGTTTTCCACACAACCTTTAACTGGCCAAGTGACCCCCTGGTGCAGCAGAGGTTGGTGAAACCAGAAGACCTCTCTGAGCAGGAGGTGTCCAAGAAGCTGCTGGAATATCACAGAAACTTCCCAGAGATTTTCCACATCTACCAGAAAGTTCTGAAATCCATCAATGCTGACCAGCCCTCCGTGGATGTTCTCTCACAGGGTAAATATGTGCTTTGGGGCGAGCTGAGAAAGTCCTGTTTGAGGGGTAGTTCCTGGCTGTTAGAGTCAGTTTGTAGGGTTAGCCAACACAGATGGCTCCCAGCTGAGTTGTGCTCTCTCTAGAGCAGCATTTGGTCATTATTTTACTGGAGTAAGTGCAGATAACTGGAAGTTCTTAGCTCACAGTCCTGCCAAGAAGGGGCTGACTCAGTAGAGCAAATGTCAGCATCATTTCTGTGAGTCTCCCTTCTGAAAGGGAGTCCTGTGGCTCAATTGTTCATCTCCCAAAGGGCCAGTACCTTCCAAAGTCTGAGAACAACAAGGAGGAGCAGTTCCAAGCCAGGAACATTTCATTGTTTAAAAGCTGTTTGTGCTGGGAGCTTTCCTGTTCATCAATTCTTATTTGCCTTTGCTCGACTGTAATGCAATCTGACTTTTAATGTTGATCCTTCTAGAAGAGAATAAGGAAACTGCCAGAAAGACCAATTGATGTACTTTGTAGCTGTCAGTCTGCAGATGATCTCTTATATCCCAGTAATTTTGCATCTCAAAAAGGTCTTTTTTTTTAATAACAAGTGCTGCACTTTTAAGATAAACAAGTAGGAAGTTTATATTCTGAATTTCCACATTAATTACCTCTAAATTACTTAATTAAATTTAAAAGTTCATATCATCATTCATAAAGAATTCATGCCTTGAATTGTAAATAAAAATGTGAGTGCCTGAATATTAATTATTATTAATTAATAATGTAGTGAGATAAATTGAAAACTGGAATGAAAAAATCCTCTCTAGATCTTTTTTCTGCAGTGCATCAAGCAGCCAGAGTTTTTTTAAAGAATAATTAGATGTGGAGACTGTCTAGGGGATCATTACTCCTAATTAACTTGGTTATTTACTGCAAATTAAGCATCATTTGTAAGCAGGGTGCTTTGCCTGTAATGTTTGTGCTTTTCAATACACTGGGTTGTGGAAAATGTTCAGAATAACTGGAGCACTGCTTGGGTAGCTGATACTCAGGGTTTAGGAAACCATGCAGCAAACACTATTTTCTGGTAGGGTTTCCCAGGTTTTTTGTTTAGATTTTTATTGCCCCAGCTAAAGTTTTTTAAAGAAGAGGAGATCTCTCATAAATATGAGCAGTATTGTGGGTTGTTTCACACAATTATAAAATTTTGTGAACTTGAATGCAGTTGCTGCTGCCCTAATGTGGGATGTGACACCCAGTTCAGTTGGGCAGTGCAGGATTCCAGCACTGCAGCAGAGATGGATGCAATCCCATGTGGTTGCAGTTTTAGTTTCTCAGTATTTTAGGGCTGCTATGTAGAAATTGGCTTTTGCTGGAGGTGCTTCTTTATTAGAAAAGATTTTCTAATTGTACCAAAGCGTCTAAGGGCGGGTTCCCTGAAAAATTGTTGGTACAGAGCAATGTGTTGACAATGGCACTTAAAATCCTGATCCTCAGGATGTTCCCCACCAGTCCTTTCATGCTTTTTAATATAGCTTATGACTCATACAAACAGTCATGTTTAAGCTTGTCCTATTCCTTAGCCTAAAATTTTTTTTATTACAAGGACTCTTTAGAGTCTTTGGAAATGAAGATCTCACAAAAACGGAGAGAGGCTGCAGCTCGTCTGGGCTCACCTTTAGCTGTGTCCACTGCAGTCCCAGAGGAATCAGAGCCTGGGCAGATGTGTCCTGGCTGCTTTGCTCATGGCCAGCTGTGGCAGGTGGGATCAGTGCCAGAAAGTTCAGCCTTGGCATTTGACTGATCCCTGCAAAACTCGCGTGGCTTGAGCTGCTCCCTTCTCTGGCATTCTCAGCCATCAAATGGGCACAGCTGTGTCCAAATACAATCCCAAATTGTCCTCACTGCCAACGCTGTGACACCTTTTGGCTTCTTGGTGACCTCTCAGGTTCTCTTTTAGGATTGTGACAAAGTCCAGGTCTCTATAATGTGGCAACGCTGGTGATGCTTCACATGCCCCGTGGTCTTTCCAAACCTGCAGGGGGACCTGAAGGTGCTATTTCCTTCTTGAAGCAAAATCTAGGAGGAGGATGTCCAGCAAATGGGTGGAATCAGGCAGAGAAGCTCAAATATTCTTTACAAGTTACACAAAAAGGATGGGTAAAAGAATAAGACATCCACACTCAGTTCTGTGTTGTCAAGGCTGAGCAGTGTCATGACACACTGTGCTACAAGTCTATAATATTGTAATTAGGAGTCTTAATCACACACAGCTGGATAAATGTCATTAATTTAACATCCCAAGTTTTTACACTTAAATATTTGTTCAGAAACTGCAGAAAGTATTAAATGTAATTACAGCCCTCTATAATTTGCATGGTAAAATTGTAGCTATCAAGCAAAAATTACTTCTGCTAAAAACAACATGGTAAGAGAGCAATTATTAATTGAATCAGCTCTTTAAAATGGTTTGACAGGCACTGATGAAAGAAAGAGCAGTGTAATGATAGTGAGCTTTCTAAAATGCCTCTCAGAGTAAATTGCTGACAGGACAGTTTTATCAGTGTCCTGATTTTGGGTGCAGAGTGGATGTTCCAGTGATAAAATAAACCATGATCAACATGACAACGTTTTTTTTTTAAAAAGAAGGGAGTAGTTAATCAATATTTATCTTTAATTTTTTTAAAGAAATGGGTTAAAACCTGTACTTTTTGCTTTTCTCCCCTGTTCTAGTTCTTGCTTTTGTCCAGTCCCGGCACCGATCTGCTGCTCCCTTTACACCCCGGATTCTCTTTTTTGGCCCCCCAGGCAGTGGGAAGAGCCTGCAGGCAGCACTAATAGCTCAGAAATATGATGTTGTCAACAGTAAGTTCTCAGTAAATATGCACTTTGCTCAGCTTCCCCTTTCTCTCTTTTTGATCATTTATCTTTTGCTGTCTTTCTTACTTGCTTATAAAATGTCTGTCCGTTGCTGTGGATGTCAATTTTTTGAGGGAAGTGAAAAGTATTTGAATGAAGAAGTGTAAACCAAGTATATATGCTGTGACAAACAAGCTCTAAGGTTTTTTTAGTCATCATTTCATCATTTTTTATACCTTTTACATCTGTATTTTTCTATTGTTAGACTCCTGTAGTGCTCTGAATTCTTCTCTGGATCAGTGGATCATGAGTAATGTCTGCAGCTTCAGCTGTCTGACCAAAACTGGGGCAATTTTAAAATAAAATTCACTCTGAACTTTAGTGAAGTTTCAGGCTCTGCACATCTCAAGTAATGTGTGAGAAAATGAAGGAATTAGTTAAAAGTGCATCATCTTTCTTTTGTAAAGGAAGTCCAAAAAGTTCTACATGAGACTTGTTCATGATTAGCATTTAAATGTTAAAAAGTTCTGTATATAAAAGTGCAGCTTGGTGATAGGACCAGTGCAATATTTTCCATGTTTTGTGTGTCTTCTAATAGTGCAGGAGCCATAAATTATTATAAACAAATGTCTGGTAGCTGTAAAATTTATGATTAGTCACATCATCTTAGTTAAGCAAAAGGCAGGTTTGGTGGAATATTTCTGCTGTCAGTTATTGTGCCATTGCTGTATTTTAAAATATCATGTGAAAAACTAAATATTTTTAGATTTATTCAAAGCTGTATTTTTATTAATTGTGCAATTGGCTTAAAGAAAACAAAACATGCTTGAATGTACTTAAAAATTATTTTGTTCTTGTCCTTTTGAATTTTTTTTGCAACATTTTTCCTAAAACTGCAGGTTTTATAGTGTTCCATCTAGGTCAAAATTTGCATTTTTTTTTTTTTTTAAGTAACTACAATATGAGAGAGTTGCAGCTCTTTTTATTAAAAATCATTACCAGTGCTTTACCCATATGTTGAATTTTATTTTAAGTATTCTGTAACCCAAATATTAGAAGAATTAAGTGTTTAATACAGAGTTGGAAGACCATCATTTTTCAGAGTAATATTCAGCATACACTTTATTTCTGTTAGGCCATTGGGCTTGAAGCACAGGCTCAAAAATTTAAATCTATGTTTAAATAGTCTCATGAATTGGATTGAATTAGGTGTGTACTTATTAGGTGTCTTAAATTGGGGTCTGTGCACTGAGTTTCTGTTATGTTTTTACACTATTTATTCTGAATATGAATTTGCTTCTCCAGGACAACTGGTGACTGTTCAAATTGTCACTTAAACATTGAACTTTATCAGCTCTGTCCCAGGAACTCTGCTGGGGGGTTCTCACTCCTGTTGGCCTGGCAGTGTGATTAACAGCAATAAACTGATTAAAGGGCTCCATCTTCTCCCATCAAAGTCAGTGCCTGTCCGTGCTATTGATTCCAGGAAGAAAGGAATCAATTTAGGATTATTAATTGAATAATCTCCAGGGGGGCCTACAGCTAATATTCACCAAATTGGACTTGTAACCAGGATTTCTGCTGTTGTGTGACTTCTCTGTGTCTTGGTTCCCCCACCTGGGCAGCCAGTGCTGTCCAAGCCCAAAACAGGAATATTTCATGTACAGCTGTCCTGGCTCAAACCTGAAATCTGCATCTCCTGGTGTTCTGAGTGTTTGAAATCAATGATAATATTGCATTAGCATAGTTTTTTAAATGTAATCCTTAGATGATCATTAAATGATCCAGGGAGGCCCTTCCTGAACTGAGCATTATGCTGCACCTCCAGCAGCGTGGCTCAGATGCTGTTCAGCAGCTGGAACTTTATTCAGTAATTACAAGTTTATAAAAAGTGAAAGCCACTTGCAATCCCTTGTTATTTCAGAAATATATTTGATTAATGCCATTCTTTCCATTTTTAATATGTTCTTTGCCAAATATATTCTTTTTTTTTTCCATTCCATATCCTCAGTCTCCTCGCTTTTCACTCTGCTTGGCCAAAAAACCCAACAAAACTCTAATAACAAACTCAAAAAACATACAACTTCTATTTTATTCAGTGACCTTATTCCAGTATGCAGCTTCTGGGTTGTTTTTTTTTTTTCTTTTCTTTGTTGCCTCCTTTTTAAAATTTAACCTTGTGTCTTTTTTTGTTCTTCCTTCCTGTTAGTTTGCTGTGGGCAACTGCTAAAGGAAGCTGTTGCAGACAACACAAAACTTGGAGAACTCGTTAAGCCTTACATTGACAAGGGATGCCCAGGTAGGGCACGTTGTTGTCTCATTACACTGTAGTTACAAATTTGTAGCAAAAAACCAAATTGTGAGTGAATTTTTGTTGGTCAGATTCTAATCAGAGTAGCCTGAAAGTCAATTAATTCAATTTATTCCATGGGATTTGTAGCACTGCGTAACAGAAGTTAGATTTCTAAGGGTGTTTTTATATCCTCAAAGCAAATATTCACTGTTCCAGTGAAATTCAGATTTCTTGTGCACACTCTGAAATCTGAATGCCATGTTTTAACCTCTAAATCTAAATAAGAATTCTGCTATGAGTTCAAACTGTTTTTAAAGCACACTGTATCAAACTGCTTTCAAAGCACAATAATATTGTGTTTCATTTTATATTTGGATGTTGACTTTTAGAATGCTACCATGGTTTCCTCTACTTTCATGTAAACATTCTAAACTTGAACATAAAGTTTCTTTGTACTTAATTTCTATCAGCAGTTTTGGTTGTGGGAGGGGATTGCCACGACAAATGCTGAGTTTACTTTGCTTTTGGAAGGTTTTGCTTTTGGAAGGGATTTCAGATAAATCATAAATACTGTGAGCTCCTGAGGGCAGCAGCTTAAACCTGTCTGTTACAGTTGTCCTGCTGTCTCTGTGTGGTGGGTATTAGAAAGCAGAGAATATCTGTAATTAAAGAGGAGAAATCATGTTGCAGGAGGGTGGAAGAATGTTTGTTTTGCCAAATTGCAGTGGCCTGGAAGAGGAACTTTCAGTGCTGTTTCTGGCAACAGCCCAAGTGGTTTCCAGTGGTACAAACACAAGGAGACAATTGTGCTGAAAATGGGGAAATCTCAGTTAAGCTTCAGTATTAATGGAATTTTGAGCAAAGCCCCCCAGAGCAAAGAGAAATCTTCACTGTCCTTTATTTTTAGCAAAGAAATGTATTTGGTAAGGTGAAAAGCTTGAAAATCTCCTTTGTTTTTTGCACAAAAGCTTAATTCTGAGGCTGAATTAGACAGTTCTGAACACGAGCCTTTAAAATGAACTGAGGTTCCCTCGATACCAGACCCAGAGATGCAGGACTTTTCCAGGCCTTTCCAAAAGACCTTTGGCAGCCTGCAGCTTTGGGGGTGCCATCCCTCTGTCAGGCACTTTATCAAGCCCCAGGGTAATGGATTTTAACTCTGAACTTCATCTCCAGTGAAGGGATTGCATTTATTCCTAACGCAGTCACCCAGGTCGGTGCATTCGTGGCAGGCAGGAGCTGCTCGGGGGGCCTTGGGAATGGAAAGCAGGAATGAAAGCAGCCTGGAGGAGAGAAGTTGGGTCCTCTGGAATGGGCACAGAGAGCCAGGAGAGGATTTTCTGAGTTAGAGATACCCAGAAAGGCAGGAGATCTCAGAGTATGCTGTGCAGTGGATCCCGGGTCTCCAGGTGTGGGAATAATTCCTTCCTGTGTAATCTGGCTGACCTGAATGTGGCTGGTTTTGAGTGCAGTTTAACTCCCACGTGGAGATCCTTGTAAGCTCTGGGCCTTTCATGGTATCCATTAATTTCAGAATCTTATGTGCATACTGTAATTTCACTGTCTGCTCATCTCTGTGGAGGGGAGGATTGTAAATACCTCACTCTCTAAATTTCAGTTATGGCTGAGATGGGAGTTTGGATGATCTGTTTATTCAAAGATAGCTCCTTTAAGAGCTTCCTTTACTAAAATGTTCTTTGTGTGTTTTATAAACTTCATCTTAACCATTAAAGTTCCTTAAAGGAGATGCATTCCCAGTAGAGTAAAATAATTGCACAGATCATAATTTTTAGCCAGGCCTAAAAATATGCACATCCTTAGTCCAAGGGAGCTGCTTTCATTTCAGGAAAATGAAATTGAAGTTGTAATTCCTTTCTTCCTCCAAATTAGAAATTATTTCAGATTTAGATTAATTTTTTTAATACAACATGCACAGATTAGGCTGTACAACACTTCTGAATATTAATAGGGATCATAACTGTATTTCTGTGCATTATGCTAAAAATTCTCCCTTAGATTTGCTGATATGCACATATATATTTTATTTGGTGGGACACAGCACAAAATAAAGGGCTGAATAAAGATAAATATCATCCAGCAAAACCAGAAATAATAAGTTCTGTCATTTTGCTAATCCTCCTCTCCCAGGGATAACAAAGAATGAATTTACATTAGTAAACACTAACAAGAATTCATTACTGCCCTCACAAGAGGCTTGGAGAAAATGGAATAACACAGGGTACTGAAGAGGAAAGGTGGGCAAAGAATCTTTGCATCTTTGCTCTCTTGCTGCAGCCCAGGTTAAAACAGGGGAAAGATTCTCCTGCTGTGATTGACTACAGTCAGTTTCCAGAAAATCTCACTTGCAAAGACTCGGTGTAGCCAATAGCAGACAGTGTTGTAAGTGGAAAAGCAATTAGAACTTCAACCTTTTCATTACTTTTCTGGTTGTAAAGAGGCTTAGCTGTTCCTGTGGGTGGGGAATCATGCGAGTGACATTGGCACAGGACAGGGGAACCAAAGGCAGACCAGGAAAAATGTTGTTCTCAAATCATTACTTGTCAAAACGAAAGCAGTGCCATAAAATCTTGAGGACATGCCTCATATATTCTTAAAATGCTCCCCCAGGGGACTGATCTCAGTGTGTTTCCCTTCTTGTGGACACCACTGATTGCATACAATTAGTCATTTACGATGTGCCAACGAGGCTCAAACCCCTGCCCGTTCAAAGCTGACTCATTATTGAGTTTCTGAGGCTGCCCACTGTCTGTTCTGCTCCAGTTCTGCTTGGCTAGCCCGGATCTCTTCATGGCTTTAGGACTCAGCAACATTCTTCGTGTTGTTTTTTCCTGTACTGCTGCTTCATGTATACACCATGTATTTCAGGAATAGCCCAGATAATTCTGTTATTCACCCCAAAAGGCAACCCAATATTCTCATTTTCTGTATTTTCTAGTGTTTGCTGTCTCATAAAGACCTGCTTTTTGTCAAAATCAAATTATATGATGATTTATTTTACCTTATGAAGGCAGCATAGATATTTTTGAGCCCATTAATTTTTTAATTCCCAGGACATTCTAGTCTACAATAGGTGCCCACTAGATACTGAAAAATGCATTTTTGGTGATAAGCTCAGTAGCCTGACAGCTTTCTGCCTGTCATAAACAGAGAGTTGTGCTTTGGACAATCTGAAATGCAGAGACTGTTCCTTCATGGTGTTGTGGTTTCACTGAGTACTGGGTAGTTACTATTAACTACACTCTGGGCAGAAAATTACCAACATTGGAGTCCAAGACCAATGTTCTGGTCACTAACTCCAGTTAGATTAACTCTTGGTCAATAAAGCTGAATTCAGCACACACAACTTGCTTGGGCAGCCTGGGAAGAAATGGACTAAGAGGTGAGTGCAGTGGCCACAGACAGCAAGACAAGTCCCATAAATTAATTTATTTGGTTTGGTTCCTTCTGAAATGTTGTGAGGAGGCAGTTCCATAGACTTGGCCCTCCCCTGGACAGATGAGACCCCACTGAAGGAGACCTTTAAACAGAATTCCTGTCCTCAGGTTGCTCCAATTCTGAGGAGGGCTGGACAGCCTGCTGGACATGTCTCACTGAAAACATGGACAAACATTAATTCTAAGTTCCGTCTGCATGATCTTTGTTCACCATCTTAAAGATGTCTGTCAGAATTTGATACCCTGGGAGAACAAAAAAAAATTGCAGAAAGCATTTTTGATTTCCCCACCTAAATGTCCCTGGTGTTTGCCCCTTGAGGTGTTTGCATTGTATTAATGACAGGACAAGCAGAAGCATTTTGGGGGCATCACAAAGATAGGGAAGGTCATCAGTCAGTTGAAATCTGCGTGCCATTCTGTCCAGTTTTTGTGGTGAAATAGCATGGAGTGATCACTGCTAATTAACCTACATGTTTGTGAGGCTGTAATAAATAAAGCCAAGAAAAGTGAGATGACAGGAAAGCAGCATGAAGAAAAAAAAAAAAAAACACTCCCAAACCAGTAAAATTCTGCTTTTCAGCTGGGAGAACTGCTATTAGTTTGGGTAATTGGGTTTTTTCCCCACCAAAATGAAGATTCAGGAGGTAAGAGAACTGATTCATGGAGCACACATAACATTGCACTGTTTGCAGCCTGTTAGCGTTGAACACACACACTCTGTGTTGGTTTTTTCCTCTTCCTTTTTCTATATATTTTTTTTTAAGCTGTAATATCTGAAGCTGTCCCCAATGGCATTCTGCACGTAGGGGGTAAAATCTGGAATTCCCTAATTTCTCCTGTTTTTTAATAAAAACCATTACTTGTACAAATACAGATTTCCCCTTATTTTAAACTGCAGTGGTTTTAAAGGGGTGCTTTTTGGCGTAGCCTCTGAAAGTTGGGGTCCCCTGATGATTGTGATCACAGTCTCACTGAAAACACTTTGCTCAGTTCGGGGTGGGTTGTTTTGGGTTTTTTTTTTTGACATCAAATTAATATTCTCATCACTGAGCGTGAAACACAGATTTGACAATAGAGCAGCTCCTCTTTGTTAAAAACTCGCCGAGAGTTTCAGAGTTGAAAGGAGGAGTAAATCTCGATATCTGAGGGGGTAAGCTCAGTGTTATTTCTTGTTTTTAAGAGTGCTGTACTGGCGAGCTGCAAGCTGTCTGAACATTGCAGAGACCCTTTGGGAGCTCCATTGGTTTTCAGCAAGCCTTTGCATGCAGTGTGTTTGTACTGGCTGAAGACAGCGCATGGCTCTCTAAATAATTTACAAGTTGATTAATAGACTCACATGGGTATAATTAGAAGAGGGAGAGACAGCAGCTACAGTAACGGGTACAGTGCTTGGGGGAACTAGAGACTTTATTTTTTTTAAAGAAACTTTCTAGGGTGCTGGGCGTTTGAAGATAAGTTGGGAAGAGCTCAGTGCCTCTTCTCTTTTGAAGTGGAAATAGGACAGTTTGAATCCGTCGAGTTTAATTTTTCACAAGCTTTAGGGGCCCTGCAGTGCAACTCCCTTTTTATTATTGAAAAAAACTCTCCATTTTTCTTTCATTTTTCACACACATGCACACACACACACACACAGAGTCCAAACAGGAGCTAATAAACAAATCGATTTTCTACTTTATTTAAGTTAGTTTTACAGCAATTCTATACCTCCCCTAAATGTGCACCTGGCTCACAAATAAACTGTATAAAGTTACAGAGATATTTATGAATACACCACACTTTAATTTATGCATTTTAAGAAACCTTCACCTCTGTTTGACAATGCTTTTGAAGTAGCTCCGTTTTTCAAGTCAAACTTTTGACTTTTCCTCTGGGACTGCTACAAAGGTTTTTTTATGGAAAATAGGTAGCAGTCTCTTTTCCTACTAGGAGAAAATTGGTGGTCAAGAGAACATAATAAAATTTATTTTTTTATTTTCTCTTTTAGGTGGCCATATTTTTATAGGAGATGCAAGGTTGTACAACAGAAAGGTTTAAATGCAGACATATAGGCAGTAGGTTGTAATTTTCTTCCCTGAGTTTTACTTTTTCATGTGTTGAATCACTGCAAGATGATAAATCAGAATTCCCTTTTCCTTTATTTGAAAATCTAGAATGTATTTTTCTTTATTCCACCATCCAGATAGGTGTATGTGTCTGGCAGAGCTGGAGTGAGCCTTGGTCTACAAAGATATTTTTAAAGGCCACCCCACTTAGGAGTAAAAACAAAGCAACCAAAAAATCCACCCTAAAAAACCAGCCCTGGAAGCAAGACCAGGTGAAATAAATATGGTTTGATTCAAGAGAGGAGTGCAGTTGTTTTCTGGAGCAATTGTGATAATCAGTCAGTTCATGGATATGGTCCTGCCTATATAAAATGGTTTTGCAGTGATATTCACCATTCCTGCTGTTGCTGGAGGATCAATATTCCAATATTTGTGCCACAAACCCTCATGGATTTGAGTGAAGATGTGGCTCTTGGCCATTTGGGGCCTCGTGGTTGTCAGGGGCATTTAAACAGCAAAGTACAATATAAATGTGGAGTATTAATCATTTATATTTATATTGATCTTCATTGCTGACAGTCATTCTTTAAAATTTAGGGAAGTGGGGGTTCCTTTCCTTTCCTTGCAGCACTGTCCCCTCCCCAAAGGGCTGCTTACTTGAATTCTGTGTGGCTTTGAGTTTGGGATGGAGATACCATAGGAGTTTTTATACAAAAGCCAGAAGGAAAAGCACATTGCATGTTGTCAGCCTCCCCCTTTTTTTGGAGTTGAACATAAAATTCTGGGTTTGGCTCTGTTACACGGGGTGTGATACAAACAGAACCAGGCTGCTGTATGAAACAGTCAGTCTTAATGACAAGGAGAACATTAAACAGCTTTTGTGTATCCTTTTATATTTTTAGATGTCCCTTTAATGTGGCTGGGAGGTGTCAGGAGAAAGGGGGGGGCAGGATCCAGCCCACTCTTGGGGTTCTGGAGCACGTGCTGGCACCAGACATCCCTGGTAGGGATGAGGAACCCCTTCAGGAGCACCCTCCTCCTCCCATGGGGTGTGAAAAGCCACAACATTTTTCACTATGTTTATCAGACCAATTTATTTTTTTTTTTTAAATTTTATCACTGTTAAGAAGGTTTGTAGGTCAAATTCAGCACTGTGTTCTTCAGCAGAGCTGAACTTTTAGAAATAAGGAGGAAATAGGAATTTGGTTGATAATGGAAATGAGGAGTCCAATGGGTTTGAAGTGTAGTTGTTCTCTGTCCAACTGTAGTCTCTCTGTGGAAACCAGAGGAGTAAAAACAAATACAAATATACATTTTGTTACTGCTTTTAGAGACTTTCAGAGTAGACACATCCCTGTGAGATAGTTCAGAGCAGCTTTTGTCTCCCAGGCGGGTAAACTGAGGCAGAAAACCTCGTTCAGCTCAAGCCCTGCCGCAATCAGGGAGCGTGGGTGGGTCCCAGGTGTGCGGATCCCGACCTTGGAGCCAGCCCTGCGTCCTCCTGGGACTCCCTGGGAGCCGGGGCCATCAGGCAAATCCGTGGAAAACAGCACAGAGGCCATTTTTAGGGAAAAAAGCTTTCTGTTTGCGTGCTGGATACTCAGTTTGGACTGGATTTCCTTTGCTGCTGACAGGTAAAGTGGTGTAAGGGGCTGGAATCTAATCACTAAATGTGATCAGATGTAGATTCCTGAATCTCTGGCTTGATGCCTGTGAGGAGCATTTCTGAAGATCTTAATTTATCCTGTATCGATTTATGATTATATATGATCGATAATTTGGGATTGTACCTGCTTTAAAAATAGTATCATTTCCACTTTAATACAGCTAATTCCTATTTTAAATGACAAAAAACCTAAAAAACAAAAAACAAACAAACAAAAAAAACCAAGGAAAGATTGGTTCTAATATAACAAGCAAAAATATTTTAAAGGTGGCAATTAAATATTTTATCGCATTATTTGTATTTCTGTATTAAGAGAATTACTCCGATTCTTACAGAAGCCCTTCTCAGCAGTGTAAAACGAGCGAGCGGAGACGGGATTTCTGTAGGAATGGTCCCTTTGATGGATCGCCGCCCGCGCTGTGTTCGCAACGCTGCGAACCCGCGGCGCTGCCGGTGTTTGCTGTCCCTTCTTCAAACCCGGAGATGCTTTCAGTGCTTCCGTGCCAGCCCGGCGCTGTCGGGCCTTCAGGAGGCCTCGGCAGCGCCCGGAGCGGGCGCGTTTTCCCCGAATTCCG
>VZSE01003023.1:33746-126410 GCA_013398275.1 Promerops cafer
AGGGGGCGCGTTTCCCCCGAATTCCGGGCCCCCGCCGCTCCGGCGGCGCCGCGGCCGCTGCTGCCCGCGGGGCGGGGGCCGGCTGCGCTGCCCGCCTTGGCCGCGCGGTGGCGACAGAGAACAGCCAACGGCGGCCGGGCCGTGCGGGGCTGAGACCGCCGGGACCACCCCGGGACCGCCCCGGGACCACCGGGATCCTGCGGGACCGAGACCCCCGGGACCACCCCGGGATCATCCCGGGACCGCCGGGAAACTGCGAGATCGAGACCCCCGGGATCACCCCGGGATCAACCCGGGATCCTGCGGGACCGAGACCCCCGGGACCACCCCGGGACCATCCCGGGATCCTGCGGGATCGAGACCCCCGGGATCACCCCGGGATCAACCCGGGACCGCCGGGATACTGCGGGACCGGGGGGCTGAGACCCCCGGGATCACCGGGATCCTGCGGGACCGCGGGGCTGAGACCGCCGGGACCACCCCGGGATCATCCCGGGACCTCCGGGATCCAGCGGGACCGCGGGGCTGAGACCCCCGGGATCATCCCGGGACCGCGGGGCTGGAGCCCCCCGGGACAACCCCAGACCCCCTCGGCATCCTGCGGGATCGTGGGGCTGGAGACCCCCGGGACCCTCCGGGACCCCGCCGGGTGCGCAGAGGCGGAGACCACCCGGAGCCCCGCCGGGTGTGGGGGCCGGAGCCCCGCTCTGCTGCCCAGGACCCTCGGGGTGCGTAGGGTCGGAGCCTCCCGGAGGAACCGATCCCTTTCTCTGACTCCAGCCAGGCAAGAGCCGGTGTTCTCCTCCCGGTGCCGCTGCAGCGCGCTCGGCCGGGTGTTTATTTACGGTACCCGAGCCGGCCGCACGCAGAGCTGCCCGTCCTCACCCACCGGCGGCTCGGAGGATTAGCCTAAATCATCGATCAGCCCACGCGATGGTAAATCACTGCTAAATCATTCTCAAACACGTTAAAAACCAATTTATACCATCTCAATCGATACCATCTCTGAGCACCTTTACGTGGGCAAGAAAACAGAGTAGAAAAAAAGGCAATTACTCATTGTGAATCATCCAGAGTTTCTAGAGCAATAATATAAAGAAATATCATGCTTTGCTAAATTTGGAATTTCCTGGACAATTCAGGAAAGTAGCCTTTGGCAGTAGCTTGTACTCAGGACAAGATGTTAACTGTCAGCTACTGGGATCGAGCCTCAGGCGTCTGAATTAGCTGTGAAAGTCTTCAGACCTTGCTAAAAGAAAATCTCTATAAGCAGGATAAAGCACAGATGGACAGTATTGTCAAAAGGACCTTTTAGAGCACAAAGCTGACAGAATTTGTACCTGTAAATGCATTTATGCTGTACTTAGAATCGAGGTTTTATAGGTTTGGAGAAGTGAGTTGATACCCTTCAAAAGTCTGTTTTAAAGGGAAATATATGGAGGAGGTATCAATTTAAATATGATAATTGTATAGCTTGGAGCACTGACAGCATTGAAGTTATTGGAGAATAGTGCCCTGTAATCTCTTAAGGTATTTTTCCCTTTCAGACTGTGCCTTTAATGTTCTGTTACTTTTGTCTGGAGCAGATGGTGTGATTTTGTAACTGATTGCCTGATTTTGTAACTGATTGCCTGATCCGGGTTTCTGTTAGTCCTGCAGATCCGTGGATTGGGGAAGAGCTAATAGGCCACACCTGTGAGCCTCACCAGCACGTACTTCTCATGAGCAGTACCTGATGCCTGTGAAAACCTTTGAAGCTCTGAGAAGTAAATTTATTTTTTAAATGTTCTGCTGGAAGGTGCTGATTTACAGCCCTGGAGATGGAAAATCCCAGAGTGTCCACGCAGCAGTTCCAGCACGAGCAGCAGCACTTTAAGCCTTGTCCCCTGCCTGATCAAACCCCTGAGATGATTAAATCACTTCTTAGATCCACAGCTGCCAATTCAGGGGCGTCGTCCTGATCATTAACGTGGTGAAACAGGTTGGGAGATAAAGGAGACACCGAGTGTGGGGTTGGTGTGGGCACAGACAAATTACATTTCCATCTAGAGCTGGTTGTGGCCTCATTCTGCTGCTATTCCGTGCCTGGGGTTGGCTGTGATCCTGGCCCACAGCTGTGTCTGATGCTCTCAGGACTCCCTGCAGCTCAGTGGCTCTGCAGCTTTACTTCTGAGGGGTGAGTTTTACTCCTGTGCCTTGATTTCTCTCCCTAATAGAGATGTGCTCCCACCTTACCTAGTCTGGACATCTCTTTGCAGCAGCACATTGTAATTTTTACAAGAAACTTATCTTTGGACTTCTCTAATGATAAAGTAAAATCTCTCTCGAGTCTCATTCCCCCAACTTTCAGAGCTGGAAACTCACACAAGCTTATGTTGAAAAGGAATTGATTATTCAAAGCTCTTGTGTTTCATAATCTCCTTAAAACATGTAGATTGACTGTCTCATCAGGAAAGCTCTATATTTTACTTTGCTATACGTCCATTGGGTCATGTGCTTAAGACCAGGAGACCTCTGGCTAGTTCCTCACAGGCTGTGTGCCCCTCCAATTACAGGTTATTAATTTGCCTTACATTCCAGAGACAGTTCCACATGAGTGAAAAGGAATTCTGTACTGCAGAGTTCTTCATTACCTACTCTGTCTGTACTACAAAATAAGAATAATACTGATTTTTTTCTCCCTCCTTTTTTTTTTTTCCCTTCCCTCTGGTCTGTGGAAGATGTTTTACAGTTTTAATGCAGCTGTTTTAAGTGTGACTGTTCCTGTTCAAGGGCAGCTGATGTACTTTGTAATGCCACCGAGCAGCCAACAAGCTCTGTTCCCCCATTGTGTTGAAGTGATAGGTATGTTTGCTAATCAAGAGGAGAGCAGAGCTTGCTGTCTGACTTGTTTATGTTTTATTTCTCACCATCAAGCTTTAGAGGGAGGCACAGAAAATATGTAAGCATCTATATTATTCAGTGATGTATATGTGCACATGGGTGTTGCTGATGTCTTGCAGTCACTCCTGGCTGAAGGGAGAGAGGTGTCAGCATCCCTCAGAACACCCCAAACCTGGCATGTCATTAGATAAACTATTAATTAATTGTCTCTGCATCTCGTTTTTTTTCCCCCTTGTGTGATTGGTTCAGTTTTGTTCCAAAATAGTGACCCCAGTGGAGGATTTCAATCATCAGGGTCTGCAGAAGGCCTGGGGGAAGTGCTCAGACCCAGGAGATGCCCCAGGTTCCCATCACAATTGCTTTTTAATTTCCTCCTAGGCTGCTGTGCTTCTCCTTCCCATACAAAGGATGGAAGCAAGCTGGAACTGGGGAATCTCCCAGGATCTGCTGGAAGCCCAACAGCACAGGATACCCATCCTTCTGTGCCATTCCTGGGCCTTCCAGCCTCTGCCCTGATCCCCTGTTCATCTGACAGGGATGTCACCTCTGGCAGAATTCTACTGCAGTTTTACTCATGGGTTTGTAGGTTTTATTCCAACTCCTTGCAAAAACGTTTTGAGCATTCTGAAATTTAAAAATAAAATCATCATCTCTGTAAATCCATGTCAACGATTCCAGTAGGAATTGTCATCAAATAACACACGTGAAGAAAGTTTAGTGCTGCAGCCAGAAATTCAGGACTATGGGAAAATTCCACTGCTCTTTGTATGGGATGCATTTTTGGGAAAGAGAAGGTGGGTTTGTCTGTTTTTCTTTATTCCTGCTAGGATGTGTTGGGTTTTATTTTAATTCTTGTAAGCTGGAGGGTAGGGAGACAACTGCCCTGGAAGGAGCACTGAAATCCTCCTGTTCTCCCTCCCATGCCTGCCTGCAGCTCAGGGCTTGGATAGGGAAGAAGCATCCATCTGATAAAATTCCTTCCTGCTGCTGTGCTATTGTTACAGTTAATTTTATGAATCCCATTTTTAACAGAATACCCAGTTTTTGCATTGTCATTTTGCTCCTTGTCAAGTGTTTATTCCATTCCTTTTTTTCCCCTTTTTTTGGCAGATGGAGAATATTGCTCTCTTTAACTTGTTCTTTCATAATATGAAGTGGATATCCTCAATTAATACACTAATCTGTTTCTAATTAATTCCCTGTGGTTTGCCTCTCTTTTTGCTGGTACATTGAATCCTGAGTGCAGTTCTGTAAACTCAGTAATTTGATTATTTAAAGGAGAAGCCATGAATTTCATGATAGAGGTGCAATGTTAAATTCCAGGAGCAAATGGATTCTATTATTGCAGTTTAAAACCTGCTTGTTCCCGGGGTAGAACTGTGCACTGCTAATAATTCACTCTGCTAAAATCCAGGCAGATTGCTGTCAGCTTGTCCTGAAGAGAAGTGCAGTGCTAGAAATCTGACACATACACTCTCCTACAAGCACTTGTTGTTGTATTTTTGTATGCAGATGTGATGGCAGGGTGAGCATCAAAACATCAACCTGCCATGAAGGGGATTTATGTAGCAATTTCTCTCTTGTTTTCAGTAGAGGCACGGGTGTATCAGACAGATAAAGGGAAGGGGCTCTCCTTGCTGCTTGGGAATTGGTTTGGCTGCTGCTTTGGGAAGCAGCTCCAGGTGATTTTCCTGTCCTTTCTTTGGGGTTATTTGACAGTGACCCTGAGACATGACAACAATCATTGGAAAATCTATAGTCACTCTAGTTAACTTAATAATTTAATTCTGAATGCACCCCCCTCCTCCCAAAAAGAGAAAAAAACCCCAAAACTGAAGTTTTAGTATCTTAATTGAAGTATTTTACTTTATAAAGACTCTAGTGAAAATGGGCAGGATACTTCCTTACCACTGTGTCCCACTAAATAGAATTTTAAAAGCTCCATAGTAGTTGCAATCCCAGTCAGTATCTTGCTGATGTTCTCTCTTTCCCTGAAGAAAAATAATAATAGAGGAAAATGAGCTTTTAGCTCTAAAATTAGAGGTTCATCAAGGCAATAGTTAAGGTTGTTGAAATTAATTTTGAAAATTATTTTCAGTTATAAGATCTTCAAGCCTTTGGGTAAATTGGAGCAGTAGCACACGTAGACTGTTGTGGCAGAACCATTTTCACCTGCTGAATTCAATCCAGAACGCTCAGAAATTCCTTTCCTGTCTTAGGATTTCTTTTCCACAACTCGAGTCATTGTTTTTGCATTTTGATATGATTGTGTCACACACGTCACTGTGACACCAGTCCAGTGTGGCTGAGAGGGAAAAGTACATTGCAAAATTATGTGGGCACCAGGTTTTACCAAATCCTTTGCTTTGGTCCTACAGTTCCTTGTGAATTTGGGGGTTCCATGACAGTAAATATGCAGAAGCCAGCGATGCCCAATGCCAACCAGTCATAAATGGGAATCAGTGTTTGGTTTGGTTGCAGAAGGACTTGTGAGCATCCCCCTCCACTGCAGACTCAGCACACAGAATAAATGTCACCTTTTTCCTCCTTTGCAGTGCCAGACAGCTTTGTCCTGAAGCTGCTGACAGAACGCCTGAGCGCCCTGGACTGCCTGAGCAATGGCTGGGTGCTCTCTGGCTTCCCCAGGGACGTCAGGCAGGGAGAGCAGCTGCAGAAAGCACAGATTAATCCCAACAGGTAAGGGAGAAATCCAGCCATCACACTATGGTAGGTATGAAACATTTGTTTGTGGAAAGATACAGATCTTTAGTGACTTTGTTTATGCTGCTGCATCCTAATGTTTGTTTATTCAGTGAGGAAAGGGGTCCTGCTCCTGGAGAGGAGGAAATAGAGCCCTGGCCTGACAAATGCTCCAGATGGCCAAACTGTGGGAGAGAGGAGAGGCTGGTTGTTCTGGTTATTTGTTTGAGTTGCCTCTAAAGCCAAACCATAAGAAATGGATTAAAGTTTGGATTATATGAGAAGATGTGTTTTATTTGCAGCAGGAGGGGGGATCTACATCTTCTTTCTTTAGCATTGACATAATACCATGGAAATATATTGGTATTGCAAGGAGCTCGTTATGAGACTTTTGGGTTTTGTGAAATAATTAAAAACAACATGAGAATTACATTTTATTTGAGCTATAATGAATTGTTCAGAAATGTAATATGAGAGACATCAGCATCCAAAGAGAACTGTTACGAGTGCCAAGCAAATAAAACAGAGTTACTTTTCACAGCTGGTCCAAAGGTGGTGAGGATTTAAAGTGCTGGTGCACTCATCAAAGCTGAGAGGCTTTTCCATTCCCTTCCCAGGCCTTCCTGGCTCTGTCCATCCCACTGGCTGGCACAGTGGCCATTCCAAAGGCAGGCATTGGAAATCTGGGATCTTTCTGCTTCCAAGGAAGATGTTCCTGTCTAAAAAGTAGTGGTAGGAGAGGTGCATTACCCACACCAGTGTTGAATTTGGCAAAGTTACTCTTCCTGTGTGTCCTGTGTACAGGTCCTGTGTGTTCCCTCCTGTACAGGGATTGGAGAAGGATGGAAAAGGTTGAGGTTGAGTTGGAGAGAGAGTAGAGGGGAGTGCAGAGGGAGGGAGCTGCCAGTCACCCATCAAGGTTTGAAAAGAGAAGTGTGTGAAAACAGCAGCAACTTTATTTATCCAAAGTAAGACAATGTGCATCTTAAACGGGAATCCATTGCAGAAAAAAAATGGAGAAAGAACCTCAAAACTTGTGCTGGACTCATAATTTCCCACAGATTATTCTTGTTGTGCATTTAGGAGGAAGGTGCTGAATCCCTAAACATGTCTGAGTCCCCAGGATCAGTGTGAATACTCGAGTGTGCCCCTGCACAGGACTGAGACCTCATCAGGGGAGGGAGAGCAACTCATTATAGAATTGGATGTGTGGAAATTCAGCACTGATCCATTTGCTCAGCCTCCCTTCACTTTAAAGAGCTCTGCACATTCACATCTGAGTTTAGAATTTGGTCCCTGTTTTATACAGGGGTTGAAGTGAGGGACAGAAATAGACATCAAGCTCCCTGATTGATCTCAGAGCTGATATTTTCCATGAAGCTGAAGTGGTAGAGATGTAAGGGAGAGAGGGTGATTATAAACAAAAGGACACATTGCAGCATAGGATAGCAGGGCAGTAATTCAGTTTCAGTTGTGATGCTAGTTATAAAACACTATCTGCAGAGGTGGTGTTTCTGACATCAGGAGAAAAACCTGATAGAATTATAGCCTTGAAATCAATCTGGGAATAGGATGCAGAAATCTATAAATCAGACACAGAACAATCTACAAAGTCTCATTTTTAGGAGGGCTCTGTTGATGAAATTAGATTAAAATAAATTTACATATATATCAAGTTTATTATTAAAATCTAGTCACATCAGTAAACAAAATTATTTGTGAAAGAGAATGTTACTCTGGTTTTTGAACTCAGAGTAGACCTCTTTGGCTGATCAGAACACAGAGTTATTGTCTGCTTGTCAAGTCACAAATCTATTCCTTAGAGCTAATAAATGGTTAGTGTTCAAATACTATGTTTTATCTGACTCCCACCTCATAAAGCTACCACACATAATACTAAATTATACAGCATTGAGCAGGATCAGTCTCCTGACTCCTCCATCTTATAGAAAGAAAAACAAACCTAGTAATTGATGGTAGAAAAGAAGGAAAATAAAGTTATTTGAAAACAAACAAAATGGGCTATAAAGTTTGTTAAAATGTAATAATAAAAAAAACCCCAAACCTGATACAGCATCAGCTACCGCATCCAAAGAACTGCTCTGGAACAAAAAGGAAAATAATTCCATTTTCACTGTAAAAGTAGGGGGTTTCTTTAAATTAGACTTTGCAGTAGAATGAGGGTTTGCTCGTGGGCTGGCACAGGAGGACCTGCAAACCCTGTGTCCCAAAGAGCCCTGCCAGGACCTGAGCTGCTCTGCCTGAGTGGACAGGACCCTCCAGCCCTTAGGGCAAGGAAGGGGCTGGCTCTGTTACTGGCCTCTCAGCTGGGGACTAAAAGATTAACCCTTTAGGGCCACTAACCACTTAGTGCCCACCTGGGTGGGAATCCACAGCCACAGGGTGGCTTCTGAAGCTCTGAGCCACTGACACAAAGGACTGACTTCAGTTCCTCACCCAAATGAGTGTAAAGGGCTATTTTAGCTTTTTGAATTAGTGCCTAAGCAACTAAAAGGAATGTATAGTATAGCCATGGATGATTCTACTGAAAACTCGATGTGACATCCACCACAGTATTTTTTATCCTTTTTGCTCTCTCTCAAACTCAGAGTTAAAATAAGGTGCAGCAGCAGCAGTGTTGTGTTGTGAATCTCTGGCTGTTGCCTTCAGCTGGTTCCTGGTCGTTCCTCTCCTGGGCCATGCCAGCTTTAGGCAATCAGAAATTTAAGGATTCCCTGAGCCAGAGAATCCTTTGGAAAGCTTCTAGTCACCCCTTTTCCTTGACTTTTTAGTCTCTTTTTCAACACTGTTCTTTGGGCCACCAAATCACGTGGAAAGGTGTTTCACATTTCACTGGGTGTCATATCAAAATACTTCATAATTCTTTTCCAGGTGCATTTCTTCTCTTGAGAAACATTTGCAGACATTCCCTGGTCATGTCTCCCAACACTCCTGATTTTCTAAGCCCCTTGTATTTGCCCTTCAGTCACTTCTTTCCTAGACAAAGAACCTTGATCTGTTTATCCTTCTTTTGCCCCTAGAAATCATTTCACTCTTTTGATCATCCTGTTCTCTCCCCTCACTGGGCATTCCAGCTTTTTTTTTTTTTTTTTCTGAGGTGGGACACCCAGAACTGCATTTGAGGGCAGCACTGTGTACTGGAAGTGGATATGATAAACATTTTTATTTTGATCTTAACTCCATCACTCATAATTGCTGATATTCTATCAGATGTTTCTGGGATAGATTTTGGAGGAACATCTTCTGTGTGCAGACTGTGGTAACTAAACCTTGCCTCTTTCACTGAAAATATACCAAAAATTTACAAAGTGTCAAAAATCTCAGTTGAGTGAGTTCAAACTCAGCAGAGAATCTGATGAGACCCTTTAACTGAAGATTTCTGTGTTCAAGTTGGAGCCAGGTTTGTGCTGGAGCTCTCCTCAAGCCCTCCCCTCAGTGCCAGAGGCTCTGCTGCTGCCTGTCCTGCCATTGTTTCCCCTGCTCCATTGATCCGAATCCAGGGTCAGTTATTTTACTTTTCAGTGTTGATTAATTACTTTACAAATAATACAAGTGAACAGACAAAGCTGGGCAGGGGAGGGCTGAGCCAAAGGATTGACCTAACAATACATCCATAATATATTTCTAGTACCCATTTTTCCAAAATTAAAGTTGGTTTTTTCCAAGTAGAGAAAATAAACAGCAACAGCTTCTCCAGTGCACGCTTTCCAGCAGGGTTTTATTTGGTCTTCAAAATGATGTGGCTGTGTTCCCAATTATGTCATCTTTTTACATAATATATTTAAAGCTTCTTTTTCACCACGCTGCTGAGAACATGTATTCAAACAGTTTAGGATAATGAAGTTCCTAATTTCTAAGGAAGAACTTGTGAATATGTTGAAAATGGAGAAATCAGAATGGGAAAAAAAAAGATTTTTTTTTTTCTTTTAAACTACTTGGTCTTTACATGGGGCTTTCATATTTCTGCAGCTGATCCCAATGTGGATTAGGGATAATAAACAGCCTATTAATGGAGGCCTGAACTAGGAAATGGAGTTTGAATCAGCAGCAAAATTCAATGGCTGGCGAAGGTTAATAACTCCATTACTACCAGCTCTATTTTTGAGCCGTTTGAAGAGCTGGGTGTTAGCCTTATCTTACTCCTCATTAATTGAGCTAATAGAACCCCAGTGACCCCACCATGCTGCCATTATCTGAGAGTTTACCAGACATGGACTGGAATACTTATCACTGAATATGTATTCCTCAGATTCATTTTTATATCAGAAATATTTTTGTTAAAGATGCTCTGCCTTCAGGTTCCTTTTTGCCTTTTCATTTCTTTGCTGCCTTTTGTAACAGCTACTTATTTGGAAATTACATGTAAATGACTTAATTAAATCCCTATCAAGGAACAAACTAAATCCCAAAATAGTTGCATCAAGGAAACATGATAGTGATTGAATTATTCTGACGTGGAAAAATCTTACGGAGCATTTTAAAAACTTTGACCTAATTTAAATGATGGATATTGTGTATTTATAATAGATGTGGTTTTAGTTGATGGCATATAAAAATCTGATGAGTAGCAAAGAAGAAATGTTATATCTTATTCTCTCCTCATTTTCAGGCAAAAAAACCCAAACCCAACAGAAAAAGGATGTGGTAATCAAGGGACTAAATCAGTATAATAAAATTTTCCTGTACCAGAGAGACAGAGAAGCTGTAGGAAAACTCCAAGTGAACTATGTAGGATTTGGATTAATTTGTAAAATAGTAAAAATACTAGGCAGCACAGTTCTCTGTTTCAGCCATTCTCATTTTTTCTCAGCTCACTCTTCCAGCCATTCTGTGGCTGCTGCTTTAGTGACTCTTGTCCTCACTATCACTAATTGGTGTGGGGTTCATTTTCCCTTTGCATTTCAGTGCTCCCATCTCAGCTGGGCTCTTCCTCCTCCATCACCAAATCAAACAGGCTTTTGGTAAAACCCAAGGGGCAGTGGGGGCTGAAGGAGGCAGATCCTGCAGAGCTCTGTGATGTGCTTATGGAACAGAAACTTGTTGGGAAGTGTGGCTTAGGTGAGGAGCCCTGGTCTGTGCTCTCCACCCCAGCAGAGACACTCTTACCCGTGCTGGGTGTGCTCTGAGGGACCACAGCACCCTGGCCAAGGGGGAAAAATCACAGGTTCTGTTCCCCAGCCAAAATCCCAGTGTTTACTGGGCAAAATTAGCAAATCTTCCTCTCACCTGAGACTCGTCTGCTCCACTCAGAGTGTGGGATCAGTTTAATCCAGTTTCTACTCCTGCAGCCTTTTCCAAGCTCCAGGACTAACTCAGTGATTGTCTTTTCTCTTGATGCAGGTGTTTGGACACTCATCCTGCTCATTAACAAGCTTGTAATTAAGTCATTTACCTTTGTTTCCTGATCTGCCTCCAGTGCAAGGGGCACCAGTGGGCAGGGAGTAATGGGCAAAATATATCTGGGAATCTCCCATTCCCTCACGTGTCCTCTGGCAGGAGGGCTCTGCTCAGCACTCCCAGGGCTTCCCTGCAGTGCAAGAGCTCAGCCTCATTCTTTTGTCCACACAAACCCAATGGAAACTGCTCCTTATTCAGATTTTTGAGGTTTAGCCACTGGTGAGGAATCCTTCTTCTCCATTCTCTTCCTCCTCAGACTGTGCTCTCTCTTCCCTCCTAACACTGCTCTGAATTGAAGCTCTTGCTCTTAAATAATCCAATAGATAGAAAATTGGATGATTACAATAAAAAGATTATGTCACTTCTGCTGCACATTCTGCCTGACCTATATTGGTCCCATAAGAGCCTTCCTCTCCTGAGGAGAAGCATTAATATGCATCTTGAGCCAGCAATAACAAAACATCAAATGCAGTTCTAAAATCTTTCTGTGGGCTTTCTCTAGGATGCTGCATTTGCTGTCACAAGCTGATTTTGCTCCAGCAAGAATAGGAGGTATATTTGGCTTCAGTTGTGGGAGGCAGGGATTATTTTTAGAAGTTACCTCATCTCATAGGAGCTCCTTTTGATGGCTGGAGTTTGTGTGGTGAAATCCTGGATACAGCAATTAAGGAGTGCTCTGATCTCAGCAAGCTTCCAAAGTCTCTAAGAAGGGAAAGAAGAAAAGCTTCTACTTCTAAGTCAGTATTTTTATTTTTATTGTTATTTTTAAGGACCCAACACCACATGCACAACCCTTTCATTCCTTTTACTGCTGAAAGGAGGGAGATTTTCCTGCAGTAACTATCTCTCACAAATGAGGAAACATTAGGAAACCTGGAGACTTTCTATCCTGGTTGCCCTTACGTTGGAACTGTTTCTCTTGGAAGTTGCCACCAGCATCAAGGCTGCCTTTCTGAACTCAGCACCAAACTGGAAAGGGAAAACTCTGGAAAAGCAGCAGAGTCTGGGCTAATTTTGATGTCTTCAGCACTGGTAGCAAATTTTAGACAAGCCAAAGCAAGCCAGTCACGTCTCAGTCCAATGACAACTTTGTGATACAAATCAGCAAAGGTTGTTCAGGGCATTCACCCAAAACACGACTTTGGTTTAAGGAATGAAGTGAAACAGCCAAGGAAATCAAAGTGTTACCAGTTAAATAGTAGCCAAGTCTAAGCCTGTGCTTTTCCCCCCTGCTCCCTCTCTGCTGATGTTTTTATTCACACATTTTGGAGCATCCCCAAGGGTTCACTGAAGTCTCCTTCAGGCCTCCCAGTCTGCTCTCTGTCCATCTCCCTCTCCGTGGCTGACTCTGGGCTGGGATCCAGCCGTGCTGGGGGTGCTGTGGCATTGCCTGAGGCCCTCCTGCAGCTCTTCTCAAGGCTCTCTGGCCCAGAGCCCCTCGGAACCAACAGTTCTGCTGAGATGTGGGTGTAGGAAAAGCTGGGGCTGCCGTCATGCACCATCAGTGCATTTCATGGTGTGCAATGCTGATTGGGCTCACAGGGTAAAATATGATGTGCTTTGTCAAGTCTGACTATTTCCTCGTTGTCTGAAGCAGTCATTTTCAAAATTTCACTCTAATTAACTCAGTAGTTAACTCACAAAAACCACACACATGCAAGGCGGGTTTTGTAGCGGTTTTGTAATGAAGATACTGGTTTTGAGATCTGCCTAGAACCAGAAAACTTGTGAAAAATGAGGGAGGAAAACTTTAAATGTAAAGATATGGCAGCATTTTAATTTTATTAACCAGAGCATTTTCTTTGCATTGGTAAGAGGACGTGTAGATAAAACTGAGGAGAGTTTTGCATGTGTGAGAACTGTAAATGAAGACACGTAGTGGCTGAGGAAGCACGAGGGGAAAGGAGGGCTGCCCAAGGTTGTCCAGCATCTCCCATCATGTCAATATCTTGCTGATTACTTCAGTAGTGTGCTAGCTGAATTTGGCTGAATATTCTGAATAAATGCAGTAAGGCCACCCTTACATCTTGTACAGGTTAAAACTGAGTTTATGAACTCCACAATCACTGGAATTCAGAATTAGATCTTTAAAAACATGGACAGGATTCTGCTGGCTGTGCTCTGATTTAGTGATCTCGTTGGATCTGGGACTAATCCCAGAGTAAGGCTTTACTCAGAGCTTGTGTGGCAAAATTGGCCTGTGCAGAAAACCCTCAGCAGAGCAGGCATTGTGCTGCTTTTGCTTGGATTCTCCAGGCTGAAGATCTGGGAAGACAAGTGCATCAGTCTGTAGCAAATACAATACAGTTTTGGTGATTAAAACTGACAAGTAATATTGCATATTGGATGGAGACTGGTTTGTCATTACCACAAGGATTAGAAAGTGTAATCTTCATTAAAACATCAGTGGATTTACTGCTGTTTGCCTTGGAACAGGATATTTGCTCAGAATTTTCTAGTGAGTAAATTTAGTAAGTGCGGGGCAATTTAAGAGAGGGGGAACTGAATCCTGCCATAGCTTGTTCTGCAGGAAAGATGTGGGAATGATCCCTGATGTCTGACAGATGCACTGGATCCAATTCTATGGGCTTGGATCACCTGCAGTCACATAAATGTATTAATCACTCACTTAAATTGGCCTCCTTTGGCTCAGGTGTAAGAGGTGACCCAGGGCTTTTGTGCTTTGCAAGGATCATATTTTCTGTCCCTAAATCCATTATGTTTGCAAAATTCCATATTACAAAATCCTGCCCTTTGAAATTCATTTTGTGAAAGATTTTTATCTATTCCACAGAGGCTTTTAAACATTACCCTTTCCTAACAGGTTCTGTATCTCTTGGCTCAGTAGGGCACTGCCATGCTTTGATAAAAATAATTCTTTAAAAATTATGGTCTGTCATTCTTTTGACATGAATGCTGATTAATACCCCACTGATACTCACTGAGTGAACAATCCTGTTCTGTTGAGAGACTGACCAAAGGTCAAGGTGCAGTAGGTTAAAAGAGCAATGGTTTCATTTAACCTTCTAGTAAAAGCTGCTACTTCTGTGAACATAATTTAAGCTGATTTTCAGGACAAGTCTATAGAAAAGGTTCCTCCTCACATTCTTGCAGTGAAATCAAAGGATTCATATTGGCCATGAATGTGCCCCAAAGTTAAACAGATACAGAATAAAGAAATAATGTGTTTTCTTAGCCCCTCCAGTCCTGTGCACTCTTCAGTTTGACTTTTTTTTTTTAACACTTTGCAGGAAGACACTGAATTGTCAAAGCTAAGTGGTGATTGGCATAGAGAACCTGCCATATTTTTGTAAAGTTTTCTTTCTCCTTTTAAAAGTCCAGTTTTCTCACAGAACTCTGTCTCCAGTTGTACATTTCTAACCTCCATTGATGCACAGGTTTAACTGGCACAGGAACAAATCCTTAGCTTTCATTCCACCAGCCAAAATATAATTTAAACTTGGAAACTTGCTGCCTTTTTTTTGTTGTTGTTAGAAATATTACTGCCAGTCCATTACACTGAATCTGGGTTTTTATTAACTTTCTGTGAATAAATTGCTGGCATGCATTTTGCTTTGTGATTATTAAGGAATTCAGTGTACTCCAGTTTTGTAATTAGAATCACAGAATCCTGCAGGTTGGAAAAGATCTTTAAGATCAAGTCCAACCTTCCACCCAGCACGACCATGGTGTTCAGCACCAACCACGTCCTCAAGTGCCACATCCACACGTTTTGGAGCACATCCAGGGGTGGTGACTCCACCACTTCCCTGGGCAGCCTGTTCCAATGAAGAATTATTTTTCCTACTACCTAAACTTCCTTTGGCTCAACTTGAGACCATTTCCTCTGGTTCTTACAGCAAGTAGGTGTTGCTCAGAAAAATCTTGTGATCAAACGCAGCCAACCCAGTGGTGGCAGGAGAAATGGTTGGACATAATGACCTGGGAAGTGGAGGAATGAATTCAGTTCTTAAGGTCTTCTCTGTGGCTGCACATTTGCATCTCAAACCTGGGAATTTTGATCAGCACAGCTTCCCAACTGCCCTGTCTGCAAAAGCTTGAGAGGAGCTTCCTTGGATTTATTAAGCATTGTCTTGTTTCACTGCTAAGGGCAGGAGAGCTCCAGCATCAGGCTGGATATTTGGGTTTAGTTCTTGTCTTGTAGAGAATTTCTCCCGTGGTTCCTAAGTTTCTCCTGCTGGTGTCTTCCTTCACCCCACCCCTACCTGACCCTGCTCTGGATCTCAACTGTTGTTTTGCCTTGTTGATGTTTTGTCTATATTTGCTTTAACCAGATGCCCCTCTTTGCATGCAGCACTGGGACTCATCCCCTCTCTCCTATCAACAATAATTAGCCTTGTAAGACTAATGGAAGAAATCGTGTCTAATTACCCTGTTGAAGGCCCAATTATGTTATTAACATTTGTGGGCTATAAGCTAATGATGAGGAGAGCCTCTCATTTGCATAGCATTAAGTTAATTGAGCTGGAAGCTATGGGGTGGATAGCAGTGATGAGAGCAGGATTCTGTTACAGAATGGATAATGATGACCAGAGCAGGACGATTCACCTGACAGGTTTATTAATTAACAGCTATCTGATTACCTCAAAGAAATGGCAAGTGGCAGTGCTTCTGAAGGAAGCTGCAGTATTTTTTTTAATGAAAGGTGCTCTATCACTGTGGATGTTCTGGGGTGATTTATGGTAATGGCAGTGTAAGCTCTTTCCTGGAAGCCAACACAAAAACCTGTTCTGGTTTCCTCCCTGCCCTTAAAAAGCATTCTGCAAAGGGCTGATATTTGTGAATATTCCTCATTCTTACAAGGTGCACAAAGTCTGTGTGCTGCTGAGTTTGTGTGGTTGTCTGAACTGTACATTTGGAAAATTCTTAATTGTTGGGTAGCCTGGAAGCTTTGCCCTCAGAGAACCAGAGGAACTGATTTTGTAAAACGTGTTTTTCTTTATGGTGTTAGCCAGGATTCTGTGTTGTGTTAGTAGGGAAATAACATAAACATTCAGCTTTTCATATTTTCCTGGTATGTGCAAGCTGCAAGTGGAGGTGAGTGCCCTTTCCTTCAGTTTATTTCTGGGTACAAGCAGTTATGTATAGTGGTTGGGCCTTTTAAGGAATAGGAGTCTTCATTTGAAACAGTTCTAAGAAGAAAAATCCATCTTTTACTTTTTTGTTAAACATCAGATTCTGTCTGATTAATTCCAAACACATTGTAATTCACAACAGATTCAGAGAGAGTCTTGTTTGAACTAGAGTATCTTTTGGGGGGAAAATCACTCTGTTTAAAAGTTGCCTGTGCAATCAATCCAAGAGTGAATAACTTCCTATGCAGTTACTCATTATTAGAATCCCACACCTCAGTCGTGAATGTATCTGAATGTCAAATATAGTTTCCAGTCAGCAGATCTTTTACATTTTCTTCATCTACTCTGAAGAGCCCATTATTCAATCCCGGGAGCTCCAGACCTTACCTAGTGACTGAAATCCTCACTTCATCCTCAAAATACCTTTGACCAGACATGTCTCAGGAAAAAAGAGAACACTACAGATTTTAACCTTTCAGATAATGACTTTTTATCCATTTAAGTGGCCTGATGATTAGTGTGTCAATAGTAATAGACTTGTGAAGAGCAGAGACTTATAGATAAAATGTATTCACTGTTATTTTCATAGAATCATAAAATATCCTGAGCTGGAAGGGACCCACAAGGATCAGGGAGCCCAAGTCCTGACCCTGCACAGACACCCCAACAATCCCACCATGTCTGTGTTGTCCAAATGCTCCTGGAGCTCTGGGGAGCCTGGGCAGTGCCCCACCACCCTCTGGGGGCAGAACCTTTTCCTAATTCCCACCTAAACCTCTCCTGGCACAGCTCCAGCCATTCCCAAGACTTTATATGCCAGAAGTTTCCCTGTATTCTGCATCTGGCATTTGTTGGGCACCAAGGAGCTGAGAACACTGATCTGATGTTGGTAGAGAGGCCAGAATTTTAGTTTAGTTGCTACATACAGACATTGACAAATCACCACAGGCACTTCTGGTCAACAGGAGAAGAAAAATGAAAAATCAGAGATGAAGGAAGTAATCTGGGGGAACAGCTCCTGATCTGAGCTGTTCAGTGGTCCTGGCCCAGAGCTGCCAGGAAGAGCAGATTCCAGGGGACTGAGGGTTGATTATTCTGTGCAGCTGAGCTGTTGTGCTCACCTGTGTGATGTGGAGCAAGTCAGAAGCATCTGTGTGACATTTCCTCCATCTCCTTCCAGCCTGTGCTGGTTCAGAGCCCGTGGTTGTGTAGAAATCACTGGAAGAGGTTGTTCAGGACAACCAGCACAATGAATAAAACCCTGTAATGGAATTTAAACCCTCCATCCTCCTCGTCCTCATTAGCCTCCTGTAATCACACAGTCAGTGAGAATAGAAATATCTTTACCATACAAATTAGATTTTCTGCAAGGTGTTCTGTGGTTCACCACAGTGCCTGGCTGTGTGAAATAGACAAACACAGATCCCATGGAGCAGGAATTATGTATTTAATTCAGAGTTCTGTACAGAGTGCTCATAAAAGCTTGATCATGATAGAGGGGCCAATAAACATTTGGGAACATAAATATTTCTGTAGGAAATGGCTTTGTGAAGCATTTAGTTGTTGAGTAATAAGAACAACAGAGAAAATCAGAGCAACAGAAACCTCTAGGTACTGATCTGATGGGTTATATATGCTGCAATGATAATAATGGTGAGGGAGAATTTTTATGGGACCAGTAGCAACGAATACATCGAGTCCTGCCAATTTACTAATGAATTCATTTTTCTTGTGCTTGCCCCACTTGCTATCCCCACTGTTCAAAATTCAGCTTTAAACCTGAAAAGCAGTGGATGGCACCTCGGGGTGCTGAGCTGCTCCTCTGAGTTTGTGTGAGCTGAGTGTTTTGAGTCTTGGGCCATTTCTGGAACATCCATTACTTGTGTATTTAGGCAGCAGTCCAGCCAGACAACACAGGGACATATATTTTAGGAAAGCACACATCAAAAAGTGTTTTAAATGGCCAAATTGTAGGACAAAACATTCTGGCAACACAGCTGGTGCTCTGTCAGTCTGTGGGCTAGAAAATAAGGAGAGAACCTGTAAGAAAAATAAAAGCAACCTAGGAATAGCTAATCAGGTTAGAAAGGATGTTTTGGCTGCAAGGATTTTTAGGGCTATAGAGAAAAATTGAATAAGATTAAAAAGTGTTTGTCCATCCTGTCTGACAGATGTGGGAGAAGATGGAATCGTTTGTTACTTCTGTTTTTCCTCTGAAAACAGCAGCAGCAATGAGCTGGCAGGCACAGTGAAATGCAGTTAGCAAAAGTAATGGGAGTTGAAAGTTTGACCTTTTGTGATGGAAATTTGATATGAAAAAAGGGTCTTTTGATAATTTCTCTATCCAATCAGATATGGGAGATGTCTTGATCCTGTTTCCTTATTTGCATGCTGACTGATCTCATTTGAAAACCCAATCAGTCAGAAATATTGGGACGTCAACAGAAATGTTACAAACAAGAAGTTGTTTTATCTGAAAGGTCTGCAGGATGTCATCTCTTGTTTTTCACTCCAGTGGCCTGATCTCTTCTTCATGATTCCATGTTTTTATTGGCAGGATAAGTTGAACATATTGAAATGCAAATAGCCCTTTCCACATTGAACCGAAATATAGGAGTTTTTTTTCTGTATGATTGATTGTATCCAGGGCACTTCAAAAGACACAAAGAAAATACTTTCTGCAGTGCCTCTGATTCCTTGACACTGCCAAGTTCTGACGTTTCCTGTTAGCAATCATGGGCACAGAGTGATTCCTGAGCCTGCTCTCACCTCTGCTTTTCTCCCATGTAATGCCCACAGTGCTGCTCACTGTTCTGGGGCAGAGCCTGAGCTCGGTTTGTCTGCACAAACACTTCTGTTGTTATTAACCAACACTCTTTGTTGCTGTCCCAGGTGCTGAATGCCAGAAATGTAATTTAATGGATTTTACCAAATTGCAGATGTATTTAATCCTACAATGGGTAGTTCTAAGCCCCCCCAAGATCACATGTAGTGTGTAGAACTGTCCCCATGATTATCTGGAAAGTCAGATTTCACAGCTGAGACACTGCCCACTTAGGTGAGTTTAGGATCAACTTTATCTCCCAGACAATTTAACCTTTCTATTTTCCAGAGCAGGCAGTCCAATTTCCATTTTACTCAGCCTCCCAGTGGGTTGATGACAGGTTTTTTCTGCTGTGTGACTGGTGTCATTATCCCTTATTTTGGAGCCTACCTGTTAAACTAAGCCAAAGCTTTGCATCACTTAACCCAGAAACTGGGGACAAACTATCAATATATGGTAGTTCTGAATAAAGGGAATTATTTAATTTTTTTTTTATTATTTGCATGCTTTTTAACATCAGTGCCAAGCTATATGAGAAATCTTTTTTCTTTAGTACCCCAATTTTTTTTCCACCCAGGCTGCCCTGAGCCTGCTGATCTGAGTGCTGCCCTGGGAAATGGAATGTGCAGCTCCTTCTTTCTGGGGCCACTTAGGTTTGCTCTGCTTTTTAGAAAAAAGTAACTATTCACTGAATGTAGGTCTCTTGCCTCCCTGCTGAACACCTGCACTGGCTTGCAAAGACATCCTGATTTCTGGTGGAGGGCTCTCCACAGGGATTGCTTTCCAAACCCAAATCCTGGAGGGAACAGGGGTGAGGAAAGGGATGAACCAGATCATAAATTTTACATAATAACTTATCTTGGAAGTTGCTGAGCTGGTGTTTGTGCAACACTTTGGAATGGAAAGCTCCAAATTAGACAGGTCAGGATTTACCAGAGAGTCCCTCAGGTGGGTGACAAAACACCTTGCCAGGGACACATGGAGGTCTGCAGTCTTCATCACTGAGCTAAAGAAATCCAAGATTCACGCAGCTTGTTGTTTACTCAATAGATTCCAGGGTCTAACCAGAAAATAGTGCCTGTGTGAGATGTTTATCTGATGGTACCTAATTTCTTCAGCAATACCTCTGGATATGGGCTGGGGATTTCACTGCTGGAAGAACGTGCCTGTTTTGACTGAGCACTAACGTGACTGATAGGCCCCTTCAAATCCAGAGAATCTTTTTCATCAAATCCTGTGGCCTGTCAGCTGTGGGGGAGTGCTTTGTGAAACAGCAGGAATGGCAAATTCCCCCATTCCTTGTGCAACAAACTGGAGTTGTTGGGATGAGCAGCTCACACGACTCAGCAGCTCTCTGAGTGAGACACCGAGCGTTCTCCCGGCTGGGAAATCAACCTCCTTCATCTCTCGTGTGTTTTAGAATATCAAACCACCTGAGTTTAAACACGATGTGTTATTCTTGATAACCACAGCAATCTAGCTCTTCCTTGCTGGATTTTTTTAATACACTTTCCTCTCCTCCTTCCTCGTTCGCTCCTCAGTATTAGGAAAACAAAAAGCAGCTCAGCGCACCAATATTTTCTCCACGGTGAAGTCAGCATAGAATATTAGTGTCCAAAAAGTTGTAAAACAAAAGACTATCATATGTTGCACCTTTTAATCATGTAATTGCTGAGTGACATTTAACTCTGAGGCTTTAAGTTACTCCTTTTCAGCCAGCCTTCTCCTCGTGCCCCTCTCGTCCCTCCCTCCTCCCAGAGCAACCTGCTTTTGCAGAGTAGTGCTTTAACTACACTGAAGTTTGGCTGGGCTTCTACATATTACAGCAGCAACACGAAAGCAAACAATTGAAGTATTTGAGAACAATGAAATATGTATGGCTATCTGTGACAGCCCTATAAAGCAGAGCAATTAGCCGCGTAATCCGAGAAAGCCAAAGCGCCCGGCAGCCCACGGTTCCCTATTAGTTAAATGCTTTTTGTACGTCCTCATCCCATCAAATCAACTAACACTTCCTTTAATTGGTTCATGAATTATACAGCTCGGCTGCATTATAATTTAATCACCAGTAAACATTCCTGGGGCCTGCTGTAAAGTGTATAGCGCTCATTAATTCCTTAATTTCAGCAGATGGAAGGGGAGATCGGATGAACGGTGGCAGTACAGAGCGCCTTGGGCAATGGAAGAAGGAAAAAAAGGTGGGGGGCCGTTTAGATTTTTTAAGGGCTGTCAGAAACTCAATCTGTGAGCTGTCAGCAGCCTGGACCCGCTCCCCCCTGCCTCCCCCTGCCTTCACCCCACCTACCGCTGCAAGTGACTGACGGATTCATATGGAGCCTTGTCAAGCCGTCTTTAAACATCAAGCCAGCGGGTAAACCAAGCCCAATGTAAATTAATTCTTGTCTTACGGGCCCCCCTTTCTCTGTCCCCATGAATATTTCATGGCGGGCAGCATAAATATTAATTCTAATAGCTCTGCACAGTGGTTATTATTTCTGTTTTATGACAAATATTCATAAAATATTCAGGACCCTTTTTTAGAACATTTACACACTTGATTGTGAAATTTTCCAGCTTCCTGGGGACACAGTAAACATATTGGGGTTCTCTTGATGGACTTTTTTCTCTCTTAATTAATACTACGCCACATTAATATTTAATCAGATTTAGTTTTCCTTTCCCCACAAGTGAACCCTATTACGTTTGAGGATTTATTTGACAGTATTTAAACAGGGAATTTTTATTCCCTATTATGAAATTGGTTTCCTTTGACACATATATAAAATGACACATTATAATCCATTCTTTTATTCCCTCCCCTTGCCCCCAAATCATACACTTTTTCGGTGTCAGTTCTTTTATTTATTTTTACATACCAAATGACTTACTAACGACAAAAGTTAGTGTTTCAATGTTGGGGGTGGGGGTTAAACATCAATTAGTCTAAATTTGATTCTGTTTATTTAATAAGGAAGAACAGTAGAGGTTCCCTTGTTAGGAGCAGGAGGTGCTGGTGCCAAGCTGCAGACAGGTAGCAAAGGCATCAGTCCTGAGATGAGTTTGCTGGTGCTTAACCCTGGAGCTGTTGCTCCGCTCCAGATTTGCTTTGCAGAATCTAATTATTGCAGGGCAGGGTTGCAGGGATCTGAGGAAACACGCCTGCATTTGGGGGAGAGGGTTCAGGTTCCTGACCTCGGGCCTCTGGGGCTGCAGAGGCTGTGGATTATCTGAGAAGGGGTTTGATTAACCTTGTGCAGGGCAGAAATTGTGCCAGCCACACTTCTCTAAAGCACTGCTGGCTGCCATCTTATTCTGTGATTCATAAAGCACCGCTGGAATGAACTCCAGGGGGAATGCAGAGATGCTGGAATAACAGCTGAGAGTAAGGAGGAGGCAAAGAATAGAAATGAGCGAAATGTAAAGCAGTTTTGAATGCAGGTATTAATGCATCCAAGCCACTTTTTGCACACAGAAAGAGTTAACGTTGCCTCCTCAAAAGAAGCTTTAAAAATGCATCGAAGCCACTCCTACAAACACATCTGCTCTCCCTGTGTGCCTCTCCCTGTGCTCTGTAATGTTTGCACAGCCCCAAGTCCTGCAGACCACGGAAGGGCTCTGGCTGCCCAAAGGCCTGGGGTTCCTTGCTGCTGTGAATCCACAGAGCTGCTTTGCTTTACCCCAGCTCCAGACCCAGTGCATTGTTCTGTCACACAGGCACCAGTGCCTGTTCCAGTGTGAGCTGCTGAGCCACCAGGCTGGTGGGGTGGGACACAGGAGGGACCCTGTCACCTCGGCTGTCTGGGCTGGTGGAGCCCAGCTCGTCCAGCTGGGGGTGGAAAACATCTAACAGGGTCATAAGTCTGCCCTGCTGGTGAGGGGAAGGAACATCTGCAGCCATGAAGGATGTTGCTCATCTCTCTCCCCTGGCCAGCAGCCATGTCCTGGGAATAGTGCCCCACTTAGCTGCCTTTTGTAGTTATTGGGCAGAAATGCATCCATTTGAAAAGATCCAGTGCCTGGAAATAGCTTGTCATGCCATGAATCATTGGAAGAGCTCAATGAGCAAAACACTTGTGCTGATTAACCTGTGTTTTAGTGTTTACACAGTGTATTTTCCCTTATGGTTGAAACCTAGAGAGTGAAATTACTTCCCAAAATAGAATCAAGCATCTTTCATCAGAAGATATCCCAGAGTTTGAAAGAAATCAGTGAATAAAACCTCCCAACAGCTCCTTCCATAAATAAGAGATAAGGATCATTTTATCCATTGCAGAGACATGCAGGAGGAGTATTTAGGGGAGGGAATAAACTGTGATTCATGTCGAGTCAGGGGTGCAGCCTCAGCAGAGCCTTTGTAGTCTGCTTACCCATGGGCAAAACACCTGCTGAGGGCTGCACTGAACCCTGAACAAGCCTTGGGAGAAGGTAGATGGGATCTGTGTAACCAGTTTTAATTTTTAAGAGAGGGATTGGGGATGCAGAATGTAATTGTGGAAATAAAATGTGCTTGGTATCCTGTGTCTGGGCCATGGTGCTTGAGAGGAGGCTTAGCCAAGGTTTCAGGTTCAAGGTGTCTTTATGCCATAGGGATGGGGATGTTCTTTAGGGGAAGTGATTGATCCAAGTCAGTATCTCTGGCTGGAAAGTCAACAAAGATAAAATGGTCATGGTTTTATGTGGAATTAGGGACTTGGATTCAAATCTGAACCTCCTCGTGCCTGTCAAGTTGGACCACTAGCTTGATTTGTCCTATTGTTGTGATCACTCTGTGGTGCTACCCAAGGAAAAGACCTTTTTGCAATGCTGATAATTTTTGTACCCTGACCAAAGCTGCCATCCAGGAGTTTGTACAGTTTTGTGCACTTTTTGAAACTTTTAAAAGCTAATAATAGGGTCAATTTTAACAATGAGAGTTTAGAGATGGTTTTGTCCCTGTGCAGTTCAGTCCATGATTCCCCCGAGGCTTTTCCACGCATTTGTGAGAGCTCTGTGATTTCCTTCCCCACCTGCTTTGGCTGCTTTGAGAACCAAAGGAAGGAGCTTGTGTTTGTGCCAGGGATCACACCAGGACTGTACCTGTGGTGGCCTTTTAGGACCTACTGCATCCTTACCCTTCAGCTCAGCTCTTTCTCAGCTTTATATTTCAATTACAAAACTTGCAGCCGTTGTGTTGCCAGGACAGCATCCTCCAGGAGAGTTGTTTTCCCTGGGGAATTGTGCCACAGCATCAGGAACACTGTTGATATCCCCATGTGGAGTAAGGTGTTCTGTGCCTCGTGAAAGGCACAATCACTTGTAGCCTTGAATTTGACATTTTCTATTTGTCTGCCTGGAAAAGGAGATAACTTTGTGTCTTTCCTCTCTCTTCCTTTCACTCTCTCCTTCCTGTTCTTTTTGCTCTGATTTAGCTGAGGGTCTGTCAAAGTTCTGCCAGCAAAGTTTGCTGTAACTTTGACATCACACAGGCATCTGATCTTCTTTTTTTTTTTTTTTTTTCTTTTTTTTTTAAAGCAGACTGATGTGGTACGTTGTAAACTGCCAGGAGCACTTGCTAATTTAGTAGTTAATGACAGTCACAGAGAGTGTTTTTCTTGCCCCTGGAGAGGTTTTAGACACAGCTGGGGTAGATTTGCCACTATCAATTATGCACAATTTTAAACAAGAATTGGCCAGCAGGGGCCTCTTTTTTTTTTGCAGAGTGCAGAGCGTGAAGAATGGGAATATGGCAGCTGGTACCTGCCTGCCATGGAGAAGATATATAGGAGTCAAGAAAATAAGGGAAAGATTAATAGCTTGCTATTTTTAAAGCTGCAGTTTCAACTCAAAAGTTTAAAATCTGCATTAAAAGTGGCCCAATATTGGCTGGTGGTGTATTTTTGTTTTAATTGGAGCATCTTAACTTTGTTGCAAAGCCTGACCTGGCCCTGGTACAGCCAGTCAGTAGTCTCTGGTTTTAAAAGGCAGGTAGGGATCAGGATCCTGTCTCAGATATCCTGTTGTGTTGTCTTTACATCCTTAAATGAAAACAAGGTATGAATTTGATTTCACAGTATAATCTAATTTCACAGACAATAGTTCTGTAAAAAGGGCTTGGCTTTGGGCTCCACTCCACCAGGGTCAATCCAGAGCAACTCCAAGTAATGGGAAATGCCAAGGATGAGAATCTGACCTAAGTAAATAGCTCAGGTCTAGAACAGCCAACATCTGGATCCATCTAGGTCAGCCTCATGAAGCAGCTGTGCTTAAATGACAGGACCTGGCTCACAGGCAGAGCTTCAGCTCTCTGGAGATGTGAAGGCAGCTGGCAGGGCAGTGGAGCCATCCTGGACAGGGACTGTCCTTAGCAGGAGCATTCCTTGTTCCCTAGCACAGGATTCCAGGATTCAGGCACACAGCACCTGCTTCTCTTACAGCAACACTCAAAATTTTTTCCCTTACAGGTATTCGAAGTCAGTGTGGTTCTATCCAGAAAACAGGAAAACCACCAGCAAATAAATTCTTGTGAGGACAGCACTGAGCACTGCCAGTTGTTAATAACTTGGATTAAGTGGGTTGGTTGCCATCTGGAACAAATGCAGCTCAGGATTAGTCAAATGCTGTTGTGTAGGTCACAAATCCTTCACTTATGGCGTGGTTGGGACACATTTTTCCAAAAATCTGTCTCACGATCCGGGGTGAAATAACACCTCTGCCACCCCTGCTCTTCCCTCTCGTCCCTCCATTTGCCAGGGGAAGCATCAGGATGCCCTGGTGACCTCCAGGCTCTGAGATGACACTGTCTGAATAGTCAGAAGCCAGAAGTGGCTGGAATACTCCTCTGGAATGCCAGATGGCTGCTAGGGAAGGAGCGTTACATTCCAGCTGTTAGGGCTGGAGTACATTCCATGTATTCATCGATTTCGTCGCCATCCAAAGGCAGCAAGTTCTCATTTGACTGGGTACACAGTGAAGGTGTCATCATCATTATTAATTTGTTGGAATTTAATCTCTCTAATGTATCTGGAAGCTGCACTAGATTAGATAAATGATGTCAAGTACAGTGAGGAAGAGGCAGGATTCTGACACAGGGATTTTTTTGTGCCTTTTAACATTTGTGTTCGCAGTTTTATCAGCTATAAAAGCTGACAGGACTGGACCTTTTCCCACATATCCCTCTCCTGGGAGATGAAACAAAGGAGAGAGGACAGAGCTGTGCTTAGGAATCCCTTGGTTTCACTCAGTGGAAGTCAGGGGGATGTTTGTCCTCAGAGACCTCAGAGGCTGCACCAAGTTTTTCCCACAGTCTCCAAGTGGATGCCAGAGATTTTTGGTTGCCCATAGGTGGATTCTGACCCCGTGGCACAGGAGTGAGGATTGCTGGTGCCCCTCTGCCCAGCCCTCCCCTCACCTTGCTGCTGACTGACAGCACTCCCCTCCTGCAGCTGAGCTGGGAGCTCTGGCACAGGAGCTGTGCTGGATGCTAATCCAGCAGGGTAATGTCGTGTACTTTGATATGGGGCTGTGTTTCCTCGCCTCGCTGTCTACCAGTTCTGATGACATCTGTTTCATATTCCCCCTTGATAGGAGCTGTGACACATTACAACATACAAAGCCTGGCTGATTCCTAAAGTGAGCTTTGCAGAGGATGCATTTACGTGAGAAAACCACGCCCGCCGTGTGGAAGGGGCCAAGCTCTGCTTGGAGAGGAATCCAGTACCTGCAGGGAGTTGTCCCAGTTACTGCTGGATCAAGGTCGTGGGTGCAGCCCTCTGTGTTACAAGGATTTCCAAGAGAAATCCAATAAATGTGTTACCTGGGCAGCTGGAGGGTCACCTTTGTTATGTGATCAGAGTCACAGGAGCCTGAGCAAGGGACAGAGGCCAGATGTTGCTCAGAAGTGCCTTGAGGAGCTGCAGGAGATGTATCAGATGGCCAAGGCTAACACTTCCCAGCCTGTGTCCATGTAAATAGGCTTTACTCGTGTGAGTAAACCTCCTGGGGCTGTGTAGTAGACTGCGTAGGGTATGAGTCTCCTTCAAAATGGTAATAAAGCTTTCTAATTGGAAGTATTTTAAGTCTAGACTGTAGTTCTGTCAGTGGTTTTCCCCTTCATCTTTTTTTTTTCCTGCTTCTGAACGATTTTAAACTGACAGCCCTGGGGAGTGTTGTTTCCTCTTATCTGTGGGAGATGTGTGGAGTGGCAGGGTAAGGCATCCCACCTTCCACTGGAAGGACCCTTGGACTGGGAGTTTGTGCTGCTGTACAGTGAATTCTGTGTGTGCTGTTACACACTGCACGTGGGGGGAAAAAAAATCCATATTAGCAGGGATGTCTGCACCCTCCCACATCTTCCCCCTACACTCCTCTTTAATGGTGACACCAGACTGGATAATAAGCAGCATCTTGTTTGGAAAAGAAGGGAGTCTCAGACAAGGCTTTCAGAGTTCATTTTGTTGGCAGCTTTTTAAGTGGAGTTTTTTAGGCTTTTCTGTTTCAAATACCATAATACTTTTTGTGTTCCTAACTATGAATTACGACAAGCTTTCTTGATATGCCAGGTTATAATCCTTCAGTGGGTTTGTTTATCTCAGGATATAATAGGAAGCCGTATCAATTATCATGACTGTATAAATGTTGTTCCTCTCTACTAGAATATTCATCTTGAGACACATCATCAGATGTTACCTGTTCTGACAATCACGTTTTTGTGCCATTGTTGGGCAACAGAAACAAAGAAAAACAAAATGTTAAGAGTGTAAGGGATAAAAGAGTGTTGAAACTGTTGTTCTTTTCCTGTCTTTGGAATCTCCAAGATCTTGGATGTTTTATTCCTGGCTGTTATTTTGTTACCACAGTGTGAATAGAAGTCATTATCTGTAAACATTTGAAAAGAGAGATGATTTTCATAACTTTAAATCCTACAAAGGATTCTAGTAATCTGCTATGTGCATGCCAAGGTAAAGCTCAGCCTTTCATCTGGTCTGATCCCACCCAGTCAGTGTAAAATGTTCCTTTGGTGAATGTCTAAACCACGCAGTATCTCCTGTGAGAAGCAGACAAAAATGAAAACAGGAAGCCTGGCCTTGAAGGCAGCAGCAGGAGAAGGTGTGTTGTACAGAAAGATGTATTTACAGCCTTCAGGTTGTGCTTTGCTGGGAAATATTATTTTCATGGGTTCAAAGGGAGCCTTATTTTTTATTTTGTTCTGAGCTAATTGTTGAATGTGATCCTTGTGCAGATCTGCTCTAGTCTCCAGTAGTTGGGGACAGGGGAGTCACGTCTGCTCACGCTCAGCAGTTTGTCAAGACTTTTCTGCTGAGGAGCTTTTGAACACAAATATAAAATTAACAGGACCACTATAATGAACCAAAAAGACAAGGAGCCAACGTGAGATGGGCACAACAGTTTATATGCAACAGTGGGATGTGTCTGGGTGCATGTGGGGCAGGTTGTTTTCTGGTTCTGCATCCTTCATCCACGCAAGGGCGTTTGTGTCATCCCAGTGAGACGGGTTGGCAAGTCCTGCTCCATCCCCCAGTGACAGCTGGTCCTGGTGTGGGACCCGCCCCAGTGACACTGTGGGGCTGCCCCTCTCAGATGCTGAGCAACTCTCACTCGCTCAGGCTCCATGGGAGTTGCAGATCCTGATCTTCAAATGCAGCATTCAGCATTAATATTTCCCTTTAGCAAGGCCCAGCTGTGCTGAGCTGCTCCCCGTGCCCTGGCAGTGCTGATGGAAGGGACAGGGAACTGCCAGCAGCACCATGGGGCTTGTGTTCTGTCTTAGCACCCATCCTACTGTGAAGGATGCAGGGCAGGAGTGGGAGAGCAGGGGACTCACTATGGGGGGAGACAAGGGCAAAAGGAGTGGAAGTGGACTGAAAACACAAGAGGAAAATCCCTCTCATGGGCACTGGAGAAATGCATAATTCTGGCAGACAAGCTCTTTCTCTGTCCTTGACAGGAACAGCAGAGGGTTTTTATTTCCCTTTGGGGCCATGTCACTGTGATTCTCTTTGCTGGTTGGGTTGGGAGGTGGATCTGGAGAAGTTCAGGGGGAGGTGCTGGGTGGTGAGCAGGCTGGGACAGCCTGAGAGAGGCTCCAGCTGCAATTCCCCCACCCCGAGGTGTCAGAGCACACAGCACACACAGTCCTGTGCCAGAGAGCTCCTGCCTTGCTGAGCCTGCAGACCAAACAAAGCACGAGGAGAAGCTGTGCAGAAATCCTGTGCTCATGTCTGTGGCTCTGCAGGTTTGGGGGGACTGGCACTGCCACCCCTGCTCTTCCTTTGGTGAGGATTAACTCCCACTCTGGAGGTCACAAGTGATGTTCTCAGGATGTTAATGGTTGTGTTCTCCACAGGGTGTTCTTCTTTAATCTCCCCTACGAGTCCCTCATGGAGCGCCTGTCCCAGAGGAGGATTGATCCCGTCACTGGGGAGAGGTGAGCACTCCTGGCTCCTGTGTAATGCTTTTCTGGCTGCCAGGGAGATGAAAGCACCAAATAGGCTTCTTAGAAATCTAAGGAGCTCAGGAATGCTCTACTCCTGCTTAGGGATTCCTTAAAAGAAAAGTTAAAACTTTCATAGCTCCTGAAGCACCAGCCCACCTTCCTGCTGCAGCAGCTGCTCAGAACAGGGGGTTTTAAATCCTGGTGCCTGAAATCTACAGCAGCAAATAGCTCAGGTCTAACATGTTAATGGGAACTAAATTGGTTGGGAAAATAATGCTGAGGGAAGATGTCTGAAACCTAGGATAAATGCAGATGGTTTTCAGACATTCCCATGGGAATTTTGAAGGCAGCTGGGGAAAATGGAAAACTTGCTGCATTTTACTTCCCCAGGCTCCTGTGACAGTCCTGTCTGCTGGGAGGTATTAATGTATTTCCTGCTCAGTAGAGCAAACTCGTCTGACTCCCTGAGTCTCTGTAAGGTTGGTTCATCTCATTGGTGTCACATCCCCTTGTCTCACCAGTGACCTCCAGCTTTCCTGCCTTCTCCACCCTTGGTTTCCAGGGAACAAGTCACAAATAAATTTATCTTCCCAAATACCTGCTGGAGTTGGCATGTGTTCACAACTTCACTTGTGGTCTGGTGTTATGATTCCCCACACATAATTTTAAACCCTTATTTTGCTTTTCTAAAGGCTGAGCGCATCCTATTGCATCAAAGGCAAATCCTGAACCCACAAAGATTAAGGCCATAAAGAGTGGATTTGTCCCAAAGTGATGGATGATTATTCAGACATCTCACTCGAGGTGCAGCATTAACTTGTGACAGCAGCAGTGATTTGCTGTAACTGCTCTCTTTGCTTTAGTAATGAGCAATGTGGTTGTTCAGCAGAAAGGAGCAGGCTGAAGCAAATCATTCCCACATCTTTGCATTTCTTATCATTAGGATTAGGCTGTTCAGTATCTGCTCCAGTTCACACGCTTCCCTCTCCCACACTCTGGGGTTTATTCCTCACAAATTCTCCGTGAATTGAATTATTTTAGGTGCTGTGTCTAATCCTTGGCAAGTGTGAAGCCTGCAGGCTGCAGGGCAGGGGGTGGCCTTCAGCTGTGCCCTAAATGATTCCCATCGATGGATGCAGCTCTGCAGAGACACAGGCTCTGCTCTCTCCATCTATCCCAAAATATTTCAGGAAATTTGTCTGTACTGGAAGAGGGATAAGCTGGTTTTGTGTTAGGGCAGAGGAGACATTTACTCAGAGTTAGAATTAGCAATTCTAACAGGGAATTTAAATGCTTGATTGCAAATGGACTTTTAGAGATTGTTGGGAGCTTTAGGCAATGCAGGAACATCATCAGAATTCCTTTGGTGTCAGCTGGGCTGTGGCCCTGCTGCAGGACTCTGAGGATGAAAAACCTCTTTCCTGCTGCAGTAACTGAGGCAAGCCACAACTGTGAATTGAGGGAAGCCAAATTCTGGCATTTGGAAAATTAAAAATAACCAAAACCTATCTCAGGTGAATTAACCTCTTTTTACCTTCTGCTAAAGATGTTAGCAATTAAATGCCTGAGAGCCTTAAACAGAGTTTAAGTGACAGGTCCCAGCAATGCTGGACACAGGGCTGTGTTTATGTTTAAGGTTAGGCTTTTTTAGATGCTTTTTAAAAGACAGGAATCAAAGATTACAAGTAAAAGATCTGGAAATGCTTCTGAACCTGGAGCACTGGGTAATGTGATAGAAATTTCTCCTTGTGTGGAGCAGATAGACACTACCAGTGTCCCCTCCAGAGAAGCCCTTGCCCTCTGAGGATTCTTGAGGGCAGCAATGACAGATTACCTGCCCTGAAATTTCCAATCTTTGTTTTAAAACCCCAACCTAGAGCAGAAAGAGGCCAAGGGACTGTGATAGGTAAAAGCATGGAGTATCTGCAGAAGGGGCTGCTGTGTCCTCCAGCTGAGCTGAAACCGTGGCATTTCTTCTCCTCTCCAGATACCACACTACATTCAGACCAGCTCCCACTCCAGAGATCCAGGCCCGGCTCAGGCAGAACCCCAAAGATGAGGAAGAAAATATTGAGAAGCGCCTGGACATCTATTACAGCAATGTCAAGGCCCTGGAGGATTTTTACCAAGATGCCTTTTATGTCAATGCTGACCAAGACCCTTATGTTATCTTTGAGTTCATAGAAAGCTGTATCATTAAGCCCCTTCCATGTAAAAAACATTAGAAGTTTATAATTGCAAGGGGTGATTTGTGGAAGAGTTGATTTTAAATTTTTCCCTGTAGTGTTTGCAGTCTGGTTGCTGAGGTTATCACCAGGGAAGGGGAAGTCAGCCAAGCTGTGCTAAATCTGAAGCTCACCAAGGCTGAGCGAAGTACAGAGGGTAAGAAACTGGGCTTTAGGGGAAAGTTCTTTGCCTTTTCTTTCATGATGCAAGATATGGAACACCATGGCTGGGGAAGTCCTGTGTTTAATTCAAATGTTTTTTCTGTTTCTGAATAATAGCTTTGTCTTCACTATGTAAGACTCATGAAGCCAATTTGGAGTATTAAAGCTGTTAGATGTGTTTGTGTCTTAATTCTCCACCAAAAGCACCCAGGCACTCCCTGCCTCCCTCTGCCCCTGCAAGCAAACCCTAAAAGAAAGAGAAAAACCAAGCTCCCAGATCTGCAGTGAACTTTTTCCACAGTGTTTGAGGTCAGGGGCACAGGTTTTCACTCCCCTCTTAACTCAGATTGTTTAAAAAGTGCTGACAAACCCCTTTGCAGATGCAGTGGCCGTCCCCATTCTGCTGGGCAGAAAGACTCAGAACAGCTGGACAGGATATCCAGAGCCATGGAAAACTGATTGCAGATCCAGCACTTTCAGAACCCAGTCGAGGACATAACGAGCTGCAGGAGCAGGTGGGTCACTGAATTCTGTTTTCCTGGGGTAACAGCTCCCAGCCTGTGGCTGCTCTGGCTCACCTTGGTGTCCAGGGTTTCTTTTTTTTCCTCCTCTGGCTGGATATGGCAGCAATGAGTAGTTTTCACCTGGAAAATCTCTGATGAAAGCCTGCTGGCTGTCTCAGACTCTGGCTGTGGGAATGCACATCCTTAATGCCTGTGAGAAAAGGGAGTGAGTTGTGCTGTGGTCGGAGGACTGGGTTGGATGCCTCTGTTATGTCTCCCTCTATTTCTCCCCTGTGTTTGAGTGTGAATTCCCCCTGCCAGGGCATGGGGAGGAGCTTCAGGTTTCTCCTGGAAGCCTTGGGGAAGGTGCAGGCAGAGAGAACAAGCTTTTGGGTTTAGGTGACTCCTCTGGTCCTGTTGCTGTCAATAGATTTGGGTCTTTGTTGTTGTCTTTGGCTGTGTGTGTCTAAATCTGTAAACAGAAATGAAAAATATACAGGCCAAATTTCCTTCTTGCTCCTGTAGAGTAACTTCAGGTGGAAAGGGTGGCAGTGGGGATGTTGTGTTATTTTGTGAGAATTTAAAGTCAGAATTTTCGGTACTTTTGGGAGGGGTGTTGATGGATGGGAATTGGACTTTCTAGCCTTGAGGGCAGCTCTGAAAGTCTCAGAATAAATATCTTTGAAATCTAAGAAAGCCAAATCCAAGCAGTCTGAGTCCCTGGTGCCTCTTGAGCTGAGAAATTCCAGCCTGTAGCACCAGGCTGAGGCAGAGGCTGCTCCCAGGCACGGGGCCCAGCCACAAACCCTTGTGTTCAGCTGGGCAAGGACATCTTTAACAGCCCTACCTGTTACAAATGTGCTGGTTGGTGACTGCTTGGGCAGCTGGGTCTTCTGCCATTGCTATGAAGATGTGCTGCAGCATTCGTGCATAATTGGGAGCCCTTCTATTAATAATACATGGGAAGCTCATCTTGCTAATATCACCTTCATCTGAGCGTTCCTACTAAATATTTTGATAGATGAAATGGGTAGAGAGTGTATTTAAATACTGTTTGTACTGCAGCTAGGGTACAAAAGGGACAGTGCATCTTTAATTAGACAGGTACATCTGCTTAATTAATTTAGCTGTAAAGCCCTTTTTCCTCTTCATTCTTTCATCTATATGCGGATGCTATATTAGTTCCGCTCCGCTGGTTCCATAGAAACTGAGAAAGAGAGCTCAGTCTCATTGAGATGCACTTGGCATGTCTGGGTAGGAGTCTCAGGTCAGTGGTCAACCCCCAAGGGTTTGCAGCAGGCCTGAAGTGCAGAACGTCAGGGTTAGCAGAACATGCTAATACTCATGTAGAACTCTCCCTCAGAAACAACTAAAACAATTGACATTCATTTAATTACTGTAAACGAAACAGCCCCTGCATGACTTTGCATAGTAAAGCCTGTTAATACCAAAAAGGTTCAGTGGGTGGAAGGAGGAATTAGGCTTTTATAATTGGAATGCAACACTTGAAAACCAATTTGGTAACTAGGCGTGATTTTATTAGCATCTTATTCTGCTAAAACAAATGTTGAGCAATGAGAAAAACAAGGTGAAGAGGAGGTGGTAGGAACACAGCAGGGATCAGACGTTACTGATTGTACAGCTTTGCCCAGGTCTGGAATGGACATCTTCCATCACTCTGCTTCCCAGAGACACTTTGTGGAGAGGGCTGCCTGGAGCTTGTGCTGTACCCTGTAAGTTATGCTGTTAATTGTGTAGTTTAGCAACAAGGTCGGTTTGTCCAACTGTTCCACAAACTTTTGTGTCCACCAGCTCCAGACACTGGATCCTTCAGTGGTGGAAGGGCACTCGAGCACCCCCAGGCAGGAGATCCCGTCCTCCAGCACCACCTCTGCAGGGACCCCCTGTAGCTCTGGAAGGATCTCCCTGCTCCCACCTTTCCCTGTGAGGCTTGGGAGCTGCTCAGGGAATGGTATCAACCCCAACCTGCTCTGTGGCAAGGGCTCTGAGGGGCAGGAATGGCTCGTCCTCCTCCCTCTCCCAAAAGATATTTATTGTCTTTATGTCTGCATTGACAACCGTAGTATTTCCTCTCTAGAAATACACAATAGGATTAAGAGGATGAGGAAACACCAAAGGAAAGGGGGACTGAATGATGGAGTCCCAGAGCCATAAGTGAAGTGAGGTAAAAGGCAGCAGTGAGGTCCCTCATCACCAATCCCAGAGCAGGGGGTGTGATTTGGAGACACAAGACTGAGTCCTTATGTCCCCAAACTTCCTCCTTAGTTCCAAGAATGGCATCTAGCACCAAGGCACTAAGACACTGTACAGTCCAGAGCTGTTCCACTTATCCATCCAACTTGCATTAGCCAAGGGGGATGATTTCTTCATCCCAGTGGAGGAGGGATTAACTCCCAGTGCAATACCAGCATGAGCAGGAAATCTTAAATGCTGTCAGAAGCTTCTCATCAAGGAAAATGACTCCTTAGCTCTGGACAAACAGGATCTCTGCCTGTCAATTCTCAGCTGCAAGAGCAAGTACCACAATCCTTAAAAAAAAAAAAAAGAGCATCAGGAACCCTCAGTCTCTGCTGGAATGTTGCTCCCCCTCTGGAGATGAGGGTCCTTGAACAGCCAGAGAGTGAACCACCAAAGGGTGAAGCAGTTGACATCTTCCAACTGTTCACTTGTTTGAAGTATCCTGCAAAACTTGGGCAAAAACTTACGGAGATAAACTCCAACTCTGTGGGATTTGTTGTTTGAACACTTCAGTTGGTGTCTCAAAACAGACTGGGCCTCGACAGATGTGTTAGTTTGAGGAGGCAACTCTGATAATGGTGAAATAACACAAGGGTCTGGCAGCAGGTGCTCGTTCCTGGCTCCCCTCCCTGTGAGGTGACAGCAAGGTTTGATCAGGACAACAGCAGGACCAAGCCCTGCGTGCCCAGAACTGCCCCTCACAAGTCTGAGGCATAAAAAGATACCTGGAGCAGCCCCAGTGCTCACTGGGCAGCCAAACCCTCTCAGGTCAGCACCAGGGGTTAAATGTTACTGACTGAGGTGGGCTCTGCTATTCTGGTTAAAAATGCACTTAGGGACAAGTGCTGGTTTAACAAAAATGAAATCCCCATTCCTCTGTACCTGCTGTGAACAGGTCAGGGTGAAGAGTGAAAGCTTTTTGCTAAAGGATCTCCACTGGCAGACACAACATCGTTGGCTTTAAAATTCCATTTTCCCAGAAGTCTGAAACAAGGTTAAATAAACTGGCAATGGCAGACTGAGTATCTACTGCCTTGAAAGACAGGGAGAATAAACATTAATGCTGCAATGTTAATGTGAGGTGTGCTAGAGCTTCTCCATGGCAAAGCATTAAAACTCAGTCCAGGGAAACGCAAGAGAACTGCCAGAAATTATCAGCAAGAACCAATCTAATCTGTTATCATGTGAACTTTGGGTCAGCCAGACTTAAACATTTCAGTAGATCAGGATATTTTTATGGTGTCTAAGCCACGGCCAAAGAAATGTTCTGACTTTTTCTGAGAGCACTGGCACAGGGTTCTGCAGGGCTCCCTCCCCTTCTGCACAGGCAGGAGAATTTCTAAATTGGAACATTTACTGACGAGCTGGTCACAGCTGCCAGGGCAAGGACTTGCAGCTTCCATTTAAAATGCCTTCTCAACCACCACGAATAAACCTCTACTCAGCTCATATGGAAATGGATGTTCTGCTCCCCCAAGCCCCATCAGCACTGGAAGTTTTGTCCCAGGTACCAGAGCTGGCCCCAAACTCCACACACGCTGGGTATCGAGGTTACTCCTTGTTTTACTGGATGCCAACACGAGCTACATTTCCCTTCTCTGCAGACACACTGAAGTAATTTCAATTTTCAATGCGCAGCAATAAAAAACTAAATGTTTCTTTAATACAATTATGGTATCACTTCCAAGGATATTTACAAACAAGGCTAATTATTTTACAGATGAATGTGCTTCTGCTGTTTCTAGGCTACCACAGTAATGTTCTTCTCAGTCAATGCATGATCATGCTTAATGCATGAGACACTGAGCAGAAGGACAACTGACTTCTTTAATGTTTGCTGAAAAAAATTTGCTCATATTAAAGGTGAAGGAACATTAACAAAATATGCATAGTCATTGAATCGAGGAAACAAGCACCAATCACACATGCACTGGTGGGAGACTGATACTGCCAGCACAATTCCATGATTTCTCAACAGCTGTAGAGCACTTCCCACACAGTGAAAGTGCCAGGAATCACAGACAGGGCAACACCTCTGCGATTGGTACTCTGCAGAATGGAAATACACAAACTCAGGATTATTTGACAGCATGGATTGAAGTTAACAAGACAAACTGTACCAAGTAACCACATACATTTGGGAGGTATTATTCCTCTAACACTGCATAGGAGGTTGAAAAGGATTCTGCTCTCTGTAGGAACAGATGGCAAAAAAAGATGTTTTTTCTGATAGGACAACTAGAAGGCAAAATAGATTTCTGGACTCAGACACTTAAGATGGAGAGATTCTACAAGAGCCTGGAGTGACAGGATAAGGGGGAGTGGCTTCTAAAGGGTTAGATGGGATATTAGGAAAAAATCCTTCCTTGTGAGGGTGGGGAGGCTCTGGCACAGGGTGCCCAGAGAAGCTGTGGCTGCCCCTGGATCCCTGGAAGTGTCCACGGCCAGGCTGGACAGGGCTTGGAACAACCTGGGACAGTGGAGGTGAAGGTGTCCCTGCCCATGGCAGGGGTGGAATGAGATGAGTTTTATGGTCCCATCCAACCCAAACCATTCTGGGGTACACAAAGAGCTTCACCAGCCTCCTTGGCCCTACCTAGAGCATGTCAGCCACAGTGGGGTTGGGTTTGGGGTGTTCTGTTTGTTTGGGGTTTTTTACTGACCTATTATTAAAAAAACTGTCAGCTGGGAGGGATTATTTGTGTGTCAGATTTGTGTAAAACTCAACTGCTGCATGAGGGAGACTCAATTTAATTGACAGTAGTGTTAATTGGTAATGCTTTTGGTAACTGAGTTTCTCTGGAAAAGAGGAATCCTCTTGGTAGAGGGTTAAGTGAAACCAAAGGCAAATCCATTGGCAAGAGCTGGGAAGGAGTAAGAACTTAGTTCAGAAAAAAGTGGGGCAAGAGACTTAAGAGCATGGGAAATTTTATATATATGTATATATATTAGTGTTTAAGCTAATTGCTATTAATTTAATAATTATTATTATATTTTAAAATTATCCTTACTGATTCCTATTTGACCTAGGCAGCCAATATCACCCTTCTGACTGAAACACTGATACATTTCTGAGGCAGTTACCCTTCTACACTTTCAGTGAAATTCATGTAATGGCCAAATTCTTTCATATGGCTGTAACTGGCATCTGCTTCTCTGGGCGAGACACTGGAACCATGGATTATTTGGAGAGCTCCATGTTCTACAGCAAATGCCAGGGTGGCTCAAAAGCAAAGGAGAGCACTGCAAGCTGGAGCCCTCTCTACCCACCAAGACCATTCAAGAGGCAGCTCTGCTGTTCCCATCCCAGCTTTGGGGAATTGACACCGGTGTCAGGCAGAAAGGACAATTCCCACTGAGCTCAGCCCTGCAGTTCCTTGTCAGTGTCCAGCTGCTGAGGCTTCCATGGGTGCATTTCCAAACAGCTTTACACTGGCTCTTCCAGGTGTATTCCTGTTTCTGGAGCACAGAATGGGCTCTGGATTTCAGGAGTTTGTAGAACCTGTGATGTTCTATGTACAGGGCTGTGGACAAGGTGTTCCCCTCAGCAGAGTCTGTGTTCCTGTCTCTGTATCCTCCCAGGCTGAAGGGAGCTTATGCAGTAGAGAAAATACTTTCAGTCTTGACACAGCTTTTCTCTAGAACACAGGAGAATCACAGAAGGTGCAAGGTCCCTGCAATAACCTCTTGATCCATTCAGGATCTGCAAATCAGAGAACAAGTTGTTTAAAGCTGGAGGTAGAGATGACACCTGAGATGCACAAACTCAAGAGGAATCCTGGACAGTTGGTATATATTCACATGCAGGAGTGACTGAGAATTCAGTGAAATCTGCTTCTGCCCTGAAATTTCAAGTAATGCCAGTTTAAATTCCACCTCAGCAGGGGACAAAATGAAGGTGAAACACTCCACGCTTTATCCTTATGTGCTCATAGCTATATAGGAAAAAAAATGTAAAGGATGATCATGGTACAACTGCAGTGTTTTAATTTTCTAAACTAAAATTAGATCCCTCACATAACACAGTCCCTGGTTCCTGTTTCTTTATCCCTCTTGCAGAACTGGATGTTTGATATTCAGCTTGAATATCAAACTAACTGCTGGAGCATTCCAGCACAGATGATGTGTTTACCCAGATTTCATTAAAATGTGGGATTTATACCTCAATTTCTGCAGTTATTAATTTGTAATTAACACGTCACTAATGCCTGGGCAACACCAGGACACTGTGAAATGCAGAGCTTCACACGGGAACTGTCTGAAAGAGTAAAGTCAGTGAAACTAATTCAAGCCATTTTGTAGATAAAAGTTAAAAACCCCCAATCTTGCCCCTTTTGGCCCCAGGATTTTACCTTCTGGGGTTGGGTGCCGTGCAATGCTGTCGTGAAGCAAACACCTCCTGTACACCAAACTCTGGCAGGACTGGTAGGTTAGAAAGCACCTGTGAAAGGACAAGCAGTTTTATCAAGAGGTTTGGGGTTTCTTGGTTTATGACCTGCTGCTGTGCCCTGATTAGAGGCTGGGTTCTGTTCACAATTTGCTTTCTGAGAGTAAAGGCAGTAATGAACCACATTAAATATGAAAATTAATAATTTATTAATTCAGGTAAATGAAACTTCCCAAGTCTACCAAATTGCATATGAACACAAAAATGAACGGTCAAAAATCAATATATCATTGACAAAAAAATTCTATCACACAGTAGAGAAGTTGAAAAGCTTGAGGCCCTACTGCACAGGGAAGAACCAGGGTGTCCTTAAGGACATGATTATTTACCCAAATGAGCACACAAAACCTGTTAGGCACAGCTTTTCTCTGTGACAAACCAGTGACTTGCCACAGCTCCAGGGACAATCTCCATGTGCCTCCCACACTGGTACAGGAAGATTTCATTTTCTGAATGTTCCTGACTTCTCAATGTGCCTGTTCTCAATCATTTCTTGTTAAACTGCTTTTGTTTTCAAATGCTGAAGGAGCTTGAACAAACCCTCCTTCAAGTGATGTTCCAAAGGATGACTTGTCCTTGATTTTCCCTTGCCTGCTTTCTCCCCGACCCCATATTCCCCCAAAAAAAGATGCTCAAAAGCATTTTATTATAAGACCATTGTCCTGCTAAGAGAACCAAATCCAACCTCCAGTGCCCCAACTCTTATGAAAAACGACAGAAAAAACTGCAGCATGGACAAGATGCTTCATGCCTTTTCACTCCAGTGCTAACAAGTGGTTTAGTGAGCTCCTAAGGTGTGTCTGAACTATGCAGAGGAGGGGACAAGCCCCGGTGGCAGCCCCATTACCTGAGCCAAATGTGGCCGTTGGAGCAGACGGCCTGTTTGCGGTCCGTGAAGGGCAGGATCTCCTTGCACAAACTGCAGTGCTCGGGGAAGGTCTGTTTGTTCATCTTCTTCAGGATGTGCCCAATCAGCACCTGGAACACACAGCAGGCACTGGTGAGACAGCCCAGGGTGGGAACACCTCACTGTGATTTCAGAGTGACACAGGATAAGCTGAAGCCCATAAAATTGAAGTGTAAGAAATACAATGTATCAGTAAGTATTCATTTATTCTCCTTTTGTTCTCCCAAAGATTTCTGTCCCACACTAAAGGGATACAGGCCTTAGAAACAGTAATTCCTTGCAAATTTTAAAAATACTGAAAGAACTGGTATCACACCACTGACCATAACACCAATGCTTTCCCTCATGCCTATCACAGTGGATGTGCTAAAAAAAAATTCCTGTTCAGAAATTACCTGGATGTCTTCAGCAGTCATCTGGGAGTACAATGTTTATGGCAGAACATTTATGTGATCAAATTCGTCTGTGACATTTCAATAGATATAAACCACATCCCAGGGACCTTTAAAGTGTGACAGCAAACTGAATAGATAAAATACAATTTAGAAGTCGCTTTTCATCACTATATAAAAGAAACAAGATTCTTCTAAGATAGGAAAAGCAACCTCTCAAACCTTCAATTCATAGGAATTGGATGCCAGAACAAGCCAGCAGTTGTGCCAGAGCACTTTCCTAGTGAGTTACTGATGGCCACACTTGGCTGTGATGCCAGCAGGGAGAACACCACACTACATGAGTGAGGGACACGTGGTGTGCTTCCCTCCTCTGTCTTTCTGGGTGTAATATAAAGGTGGATGTAATATATAGTGTGATTGACTAGAGGAAATACGCCTGAAGTTGAGTTGTGCAAAGATGATGGATTAAATAAACTTAGTAATGCAAACAAACATCCCTCAATCAGTTCATGTTCTAAACCCACTGACAGCAGCACAATAACCCCAGTCCTCTCCCCTGTTCTGCAAAAACTCGGGCATCATTATTCTTTATTGTATCTGATCCAAATTTCAACATCTGTAGTTACATTCCCTCCTATTTCACAGTATCAAGGAAGGACAATTTAAGCTGAATGCAGAATCTAACTGGCAAGGATGACATGACCACAGCTCTCTTTCCCAGCCCAGCTGTATTTTCAGGACGGGGGAGAAGGAAGTGACAATGACACAGAATCCCCCGGGCAGAGGTGCCACTTACTCAGAGGTGCCACTTACTCGTGCTGTTCTGTCATCGTAGCCATCGTCAGACATTAAGAAGTCACAGACCCCTCTGGTGGGAATGCTGGTGTTCTCTGTAATCCACGTGTGCAGGTAAACTTCTCCCAACACCCGTTTCATGTGTTCTCGTGTCAAGTGCATTTCTACGGCCTCAATCTGTGCCTGTATTTCAAGCAGCTTTTCTACCATTGGCTCACGGCCTCCAGTGTCACTTGACTGATGGAGAGAATCCTCTGCAGTATCATCAATGTCCACACCTTTGCCTCCGTCCCCCAGGCTCTGCTTGCTGGCTTGTTTCGAAGTTCCTTCCTCTTGATCATCTTCAGTGCCACCCATCCTAGGGGAATCTGATATCAAGATTTTGGCATCCTCGTGTGAGGGTCTCCACGTGACCTCTGAGGGGGCTTTCTGCATGGATTGGTACAAAATCCTCAAGAGAAACAACTTAAACCTCCAGAAGTAAGTGGAACCACAGTTCTCTATCTTTTTATCCAGTGCTTCCTGTAAGAACTGAGGAATGTGCTTATCCTTCAAGATTTTCCAGCGTACCAGATCCGTCAAGTCCACTTGCCGGAAAAGGTTCTGAACAGAAGATTCCAAGAGCTGCGCAGCTGCCTCCTCAAAAGTCTTGAGGGTGACAAACTGAACTTGGTAGTTTTTGTTGACGGGGTGCAGCCCGTTGGCCATGCCCTCGGTGGTGATGACCGCCAGGTACGCCCCGCACGGGCTGACGGCGATTCCGTGAGTCCTGACACAGCCAAACACCTCCGAGAGCTTTATCAGCTGGTGCTCAAACTTTAAAGCAACGTCTGTGAATATGGGGATGAGCTGCCTGACCTTGCCATCGCTGGAGCACGTGTACACCGTGCCGTTCTGCTTGTCCGCAGTCATGGAGACAATGGGCAAGGAGTGGAGCCCCGTCACGTGGGAATTGTGGACGTTCAGCCCCGCTTTGGATATCAGCAGGAGGCACCAGAATACATAAGGGCCTCTCGCAGCCACCACCAGGCTGCAGCTGCATTTCTGGTAGGGGTGGTAGAGAGGGATGCATTTGATGCTGTGCACGGGCAGCTGGTCCATCTCCTGCCACAAGACCACGGGCTGTCTCAGCGTGAAGTAGCCTTTGACCGCCTTGAGGTTGACAGGGATGATCTTCACCGGGCCGTACGCGCTCCCCACGATCAGCCCGCTCATCTTGCGGTTGTTGTGCTCGTACTCCCACCAGGACAGCACGCTGGGGGAGCTTATTCCTGACTCGATGGTATTGCAGGAAGTGATGGATTCCTTCCCCAGAAAGGGCAGCTGGAACTGCCACACGGCGATGTTCCCGTTCTCGAAGAGCACGGCCAGGAGCACGCTGCCCACATCGCGGCACTCGTTGTTGTGCTTGACCTGCTGGGTGGTGCAGATGCCCGACCACTCCATGCGCACCGGGGCCTGCATGCTGTGCCGCCGCTGGAACTCCGGGAAGTCTGCCAGCTCCCCGCAGGGAGCGTCAGCCTTGCACAGTTTGTAACTGGCCTCGAACAGGCGCTCGCCGTAGAGCTCGGTCAGGTCCACCAGCTGCACCCACTGCAGCCGGTTGAGGTTGGCGTGGATGGTCAGGCGGTTGTCCATGGTCAGGGCTGCCAGCAGGCACCTCCCGTTGGCGTCACAGCCCAGAGGGGACCAGCTGGAATATTTGAACCCCCGCATGGGTGTCAGGGACTTCCCCTCGGGATTGAACACTCGGTCCAGCATAAACGTCTGGCTGACGGTGGGATCCACTGAGCTGGCGAATTTCTCCTTGCACTCAGCCACCTCCTTCTTTGGGCCAACCTAAAAGAGGACAAAAAGAACCTTTAAAACAATTGTACAGCTGGTTTTTTTTTTTAGGAAGATCTTGAAACAGAGCATCCCCAGTCAGAACCAACACTACACTGGTTAATTGATGTCACTCCTAAAGACTCCAGCTTCATTAATGCCCTGAATTTGCATAGTTTTGACTCTCAGCTACTGAATTTTTGTCTGCTGAATCAAAGAGCCTGTTTTCATACTTTTGTCCTTTTAAAGATACCTGGCAAAATATGCAAATACTCAATATTTCAACTCCATTCCATATTCTCTGCATTGTTTTGGAAAATAAAAATACATTCACGACAACATAATTGTTTAATAAGGCATTCACCCACATCTGCCATCTTTGTAAAAAGTCAGATGTTCCCCTGAAGGCCAAAGAAATCCCTGCTGCAAAAATCCTTCAGCTTACGTAGCAAAACAGGATTCCTACTTAAAATTGTATCAAAATAACTGTACTGGAGCTCAAGTGATTCTAAGAAAAACTGCAGAACTTCAGAATCCCTGGACATCACTGGGATATGGTTTTCTCTCCCCTGTGCTTTTAAAATGAGAGCCTGCAGCAAGTTCTGGGCAGGGCAGGGCAGGGGCAGCTTCCCAAGAGGGGGATCAGAATCCCAGAATGGGTCAGGCTGGAAGGGACCACAGTGGGGGAGACTCCAGCCCCTCTCTGGGTTCTGCACAGGAAAGTTCTTCTCATGTTCAGGTGCAGCTTCATGTCTATCAGTTTATGCTCGTTTCTCTTGTCTTATTGCCTGGCACCATCGTGAAAAACCAGAGACTCATTAAAGCTGGAAAAGCCTCTGAGATCATCGAGTCCAGCCTGTGACCGATCCCCACCTTGTCACCCAGCCCAGAGCCCTGAGTGCTAGGTCCAGTCGTTCTTTGAACACCTCCAAGGACAGTGGTTGCACCACCTCCCTGGGCAGCCCATCCCGAAGTCGAATCACCCTTCCTGTGAGGAAATTCCCCTTGATGTCCAACCTGCACCTCTCCTGACTCCCTCTTATTGCCACCTCCCCTTTAGACATTTATACACACTGACGAGGCCGTGCCGGGCGCTCACCTTGAGCATGCAGGCGGCGGCGGGCGCGGGCACGGCGGTGCGGTGGATGACCATGTCCTGCCCGCCGCTGTGCACGTCGCTGAGCTGCTCCAGCACGGCGATGCTGCGGGCCGTGCTCACCGACACCCGGTGGTCCTCGGACCAGGCCAGCGGCTCCAGCCCGCTAGCGCCGTGCTGCAGCCGCACCGCCGGCTCTCGCCGCACCGCCGTGAGCCGGAACCCGGCGCTCGCCGCCGCGGCCGCCGCCTCCTCCGCGACGGNCCTCCCGGGCCGGGCCGGGCCAGAGGCGGCCCCGGGGCCCTGCGGAGGAGCGGGCGGGACATGGCGGCGGGCGTGGGGATGCGCGGCATCGGCCGGGTACGAGCGGAGGGGAAGGGAGGGGAGAGGTGTGGGGTCTGCGGGACACGGGACCCTGCGGGATACAGGATACGGGACATGGGACCCTGCGGGACAGGGGACACGGGATACGGGACCCTGCGGGACCGTGACGGGGCGGGGAGGCAGCGTCCGACAAGTTGTTAAATGGAGCTTTTGGCTTCCCCCGCGCCCGAGCCGGGGCTGATCCGGCGCCGGGGCTCGCAGGTGTTTCCCCGGGCGGGGGTCGGGCAGATCCGGCTCCTCCGAGCCCAGGAGCGGGGGCTGCGGGCGGACGGCGCTGCCCTGACTCACCGCGTTACCTTTGACGGGCTGTGGGCGATGCTCTCCAGCCCTCTGCTTCGTCTGCAGAGGCTTTAAAATGCTTTTGAGAGACATTTTTAAAACATGTTCAGCCCTGTCACTGGAGAAGTTGAATGAAATCCTTTAGGGATGAGCACTAGATATGGCTTCAGGTTGCTCTTGGCATTTCAGTGTCAGCAGTCTCAGGCGCGGTGGTGGATCTGTGGAGTAGGAGTTGTGTAGCTGCAGAAACCAACTTTGGTTTCTTTAGTCATGGAGTGGGGAATTCCAGAAATAAGGCTCTGCTGTGGGCTGATGTTTATGTGTTAACTCCCAGTCACTGCTGACTCTGGTTTGTTTGTTCACTTTAAAGCAATCTGGTGCTCTGAAAAGGAAGTTCCAGTCACCACATGGGAACCCCCCCGTGAAACGCAAACGTAAATTATCCATAAACACCTTCAGGAAGGGTGCCACAGAGGCTGACAGGAGGGAGGAGGGAAGTTCATCACAAAAACCTGTTCCTAAGAAGCAGTTGACTGACAAACAAAATGAAAGCCAGAAGAACAAACCTTTTATCAAGACGTCCAGCCTGTTTAAAAACAACCCAGACATCCCAGAAATTCACAGGTATTTTAGACAAACGGGAGGGAAAAAACCCTTGCAATGCCTTGAAATTCAGTGTCTTGAATTCTTGCCCTTGCTTGGCAGAGCAGTTGCTTGTTAGATGAAGTTTCATTGCTGATTATGTAGAATGCTGTTGTATCATTTTTAGCCCTACTGCGTGTTTTGTTTTTGTTTCCCCTAACTCAGAAAAGCAGTGCAGCAGGTGCAAGAAAATGTTTTCACTACAGATTCCTTCAGCCAGCTGGACCTCCACCCACACCTGGTGAGTGGCAGGAAGGCTACATGCCTCAGAAACATGGATTTTTGGGTGGGGGGCAGGTCAGAGAGCCTTTATTCATGGTGACCTGGATACTTCACCTGATTTTGTCACTCAAAGTGCTGGTCCATGTCCTGACCTGTCCCCAGCCCTCTTCACTGTTTGCAGCTGTAATACCAAAAACCCTCAGAAAACCAGCAATGGTGTAATTCTGATTAACTAGGAAGTAATTTGAGGACGTGGGAACTTTGTGGACCAGTTCTGCAGAGAATAAATGTTAGTATTCTGGGTTTCATTCTGTCTTAGCAGTACAAGAAATAACAAAAGGAGCAGTCTGACAATAAAACCTTTATTTCTCTTTATTATCTCTAGATCTCCACAATAAACACTGTCCTAAACATGTGTAGCATGACCAGGTAAGCAAATCAATATCAAAACTTTGCAGTTTACCCCCAAAAGCCAACCACTTGTGATTATTTCATTATATGTAATTGGCTTGTGAGGACCACAGTACCACTGTCCTATTTGCTATTGGGTTTGTAGGGAGTTCTAGTTTGGTACTTGAATCATAAACCCATCTGGTTTGAATTTGTCACCTCTGATGCCTATCCAGTGGCTTAGAAATCACCTCAGCTGACATAGCTGCACAGCAGAGATGAGTGTGAGGAATTTGGGGTAAAGAATTTTGAGACAATTACTGTGTGTTAATCTTGGAATTCTATCCTGTGTTGCATCTGTATTTCCTGCCCTGCTTTGTTTGTCACCCAGTGTTCAGAAGCAAACGATTCCTGTGCTCCTGCAAGGCAGAGATGCCCTGGTGAGATCTCAGACTGGTTCAGGTCAGTGTTGAACTGTCACTGTCCTTCCTTAGGGTATGTTAACTGCATTTATTTAGGTAGATCTTAGTGGGATACCCCCTGCTCTCTTTTCTACTTGACCCTTTATTGAATTGCCTGTCAATCTTCCATTCTGGAAACTTCCTACTTAATAGAAACTTTTCCAGACTCTGACTGCAGTTTAAGAATGGTGGGACAAATGGTGCTTTGGTTTGCTGGAGTGTTGTAATTGCCACATATTTTTTTTAATGGAAAGTTTTCTTGTTCTCTCCCTTTCAAAAAGGTAAAACTCTTGCCTATGGGATTCCACTTGTGCAGTCTTTGCAAGGAATGGAATCCAAAATACAGGTAGGTCCAACAGTACTAAATATATTTGCTTTTGATACTAAGATTAATAAAAATAAAATCCAGCTCCTGTAGTCATTACTGTCTCTTTTTCATACAAGCAGTCCACGTTCCCCTTTATTTGTACTCGTGACAGATGGGATTTTCCAGTTCTGTTGAGATGTGGATGGTACAAGATCAGTGTTAGCCATTCCCCATTGCTCCATTCAGAAAGATAAATTGGAAATGGGCTAAATTATCAGGTGTGGAGAAGGTAGAGAGCAGAAGGAATGGTCTGGAAGGAGGGAGAACTGAAAACAAAGGTTACTGCCATGTCTTTAGGGGGAGTAAGTTTTTAATCTTTGGCATGGAGTGGGATTGGGTAATTGCTCCCAATTTGGACCATAGACCAGAAAATGCTGCTGCAGATCTTGTGCATTTTGTGGGAAGAGCTCATCCTGACTGAAAGGTTGAAGCATTTCCAGCCCCTCCTGGATTGTCACTCCTACCTACAGATTGTTGCTGTGCATCAAACAGGAGAGCACCCCCAGAGCTCAGGAACACAGGAGTGAAACAAGTGTGTGTGCAGTAAAAGGTTGGGTTTGACTGTGAGCAGCTTTCCCAGCAGGGAGAAAAAGGCAGTGCAGAATTGGTCCATGAAAAAGTTGATTTTTTTAAGAAGCTGTGGGGCAGAAATACCCTAAAATGTCATGTACAAACTTGCATTAAAGCCCTTCAGAGCTCTGTGTGCTGGCTGAGAGCAGGGAGGTGTGGAAGGGCTCTGTTCAGTGCTGCCTCCTCTCAGAGCCCTGCTCTTGTGTTTGCAGCGCAGTGATGGCCCCTACGCGCTCGTGCTCGTCCCAACCAGGGAGGTAGGTGGCTTTTCCTTCCTCAGTCTGTTGGAACACTGATTTTTTGGGGATGTGGATGTGGGTCCACCAGAGTTCCCCACGTTAGAAAACACTGTCAGTCCTTTTGCTCAGATCTTGCCCTCACAAAAAGTGCTGTCGTTTTTGTTCAGTGCCAACCAGAGTAAGAAAGGAGGAGTTTCTCAGTTCTCCTCCTGCAGCTGGAAATCTTTGGAGGCTGCAGAACCTCTGTGGCTCAGTGCAGGCCTCGTGCCTCTCTCATACAGGGAGAATGAGTAAAACCAATGAATTCAGCTTTGCAAATGTGTAGGTTTCTACAAGTGTTTCATTTTTAAAGCTATTTTTTCAAATTCATAAGTGAATGCTGAAGCTAAGGCCTCCAAGAGTTGGTTTCTCCATTGAACTTTTCTATTTGTTTTATATTATTTGCAATTGCAAAGGCAGTGTCAGAAGATGTTATCAACCTTTTTTTTTTATTTTTGTTTGGTATGTCAAATGATAATAACTTCCATGTGGAGAATTGATTGCAGGTGTCTCATTTGGGGTCCAATATTTTATGCAGCCTGGAGTACAATATCTCTGCTCTGTTACCTGAAAGGAGAAAGCTCTGAAGCTATTTAAATTTTTACAGCAACAACTTATTGCCTCTTCAGAATGCCATGTGAATACTAAGCATGGAGGAAACTGTGTGTAAGCTCATTTAAAGGGCTGCCATTGAGAGTACTTAGGAAGATACTTTGTGATTACAATTTGTGATTACTTTGTGATTACTTTGTAATGGAAGCAATAACCTTCCTTGAGAAAAAAAAATGCAGAGATACAAAGATCCAGTGGCACAATCACTCCATGGATCAGGTGAGGAACAGCAAGGGCTGCCAGAAAAGAATTGACCTATGTGTTTTCTTTTCATGGTGGTTTTTTTTCCAGAATTTCTATAATTTTCCCTTTTATTCTTCCTCTGGAGCAAAATCTTCTGTGCCTGTAGCTTGTTTTCTCCCCAGGGCATTCACAAGAGCCAGCAGAAGTCTCTCTTGTCCTGAGACCTGGCTCGTGGAGCTGAGCCAGTAGAGGGCTTTTTGAACAGGTCAAAATACAATAAAAGAGAGATTGTTCAAGAGAAAAAATTAATAAGCAGCTTCTAAAGAAAAGCTAAGGATGCATTTAGAATTCTGATATACATAACTAGATTAATTTACAGATTTTTGAGCCATAGGGATTTGATCCATCTTTTTAGTCCAGAGAGACTTTATCAGAGTTCATTTTCTTTTGTTGATTTCCATAGCTTGCACTCCAAAGTTTTGATACAGTCCAGAAACTACTTAAGGTAAGAATTCAATGCTCTGTGTTCTTCTTATTCCTGTAAAGAGCTAAACAACTTCAGTTCCTGTGAATTCAGCTGGAGATTCAAGGAAATCCAGCACCTGGCAAGATGTATGGTCCTTAAAGATAAATGTGTTTAAGTGTGTGATTTCCCTGTGGCATGTTTTAAACTATTACATGAGCAATTAAGTGATTAATTATGGCGCCCTAGTTGCACATGTGCTGATAAACAAGCACAGTTGATTTTCACAGCCATTTGTTTGTAGAAATACTTTTCATTGTCTCGGGCTGAGTTATGAATGGAAACTCTCGTGGTGACAAGGTTTTACTGAAACTAATACTGGACAGATGGGTTTCAGATGGGGAGTAGGACTTGGGGAACTGCTTTGCCAGCTGAATGACTGGAGAAATGAGAAGGCTTTTAAAATCATTAAATGATAGTGCTTTCCTTGTAATTGAGGCACAGTATCTTACCATTGGGCTAGAAGGTGTTTAAATCATTTATTTATCTGATCCATATTTCCACCCCCACTTTGTTTTTCCTTAGAATAATAGGGTACTTCCTCATTATTTATAAGTCATATAAATTTATAAGTCTTAAAAAGAGACTTACAAGTCTTTTTTTAGTGCTGGAGCTGTGATCACATCACATGCACACTGCTGTCAGGCCCATCCTCTCTCTTTTTACCAAGAAACATCATTTTTTTATTAGGCTTTGTCTTGTTATTAAGAAGAATCTTTGCTGGTCTTGGTTTTCTTTTCTGTAGCCATTTACCTGGATTGTGCCTGGAGTGCTAATGGGGGGAGAAAAGAGAAAATCAGAAAAAGCCAGGTAGGAAACCAACTTCTTAAATTGTATTTTGGGTCCTTCTGCTCTACAGACCCTTTATCTGCTACTCTTCTTCAGAGTGTTTTTCTTACTGGGAGGGAGGATGATGAGCTTGGATCAAGCTGTGATCCCCTGGATCTTACACAGGCACAGTGGCTGGGTCAGCAGGAAACATTCACTTCCCCCAGCTGAATCTATTTCTAAAATGTTGATGAACCTTCTGAGAAGATGATCTCTTGTGTCAGTATTTTTTTTTCCCCTCTCCTGACAAACACCTGTATTTGCTTACCACCAACTGTATTTGTTATGGGGGAAATTGCTTTCTGGAGAAGAGATTTCCTGGTGTTAAAAATCCCTTTCCTTCCGCTTTTCAAGAACTGAACTGTAAGCTGGTAATCCAAAATGGAATTTTCATTTCTCTCTATATAATCATACACAAAAAGAAGTTTACTCTTGACAGTAAAACAAGTACGCAATTAGAAAAGAAAACCTAGCTGGGGTGTGTTAGATTTTTTTTTTTAATATTATTAATATTTCTTTCCACGCTGTCCTTAGCACTGAGTGTGCCTCTGAGTATCAGAGTATCAGTGGTGATCAAGGATAAATTTTAGCTGGGCAAAAAAAATCAGTTTTTATCAGTGAGAAAGTGCTGTCCCTGATTTTAGCGTGGCACTTCCTCCCTCTGTAGCTTCCAGTTCCTCACTCTGGGTCCTACTCCATGCTAACCTGTACGGGGTTGGTTTTGCTTTCTTTTCTTTCTCTTACGTGGGTTTTGTTTTTTGTTTTTAAATCTGCACAGATTACGGAAAGGGATAAATATCCTCATTTCCACTCCTGGCCGCCTGGTTGATCACATCAAGTCCACAGAATGTATTCATTTCCGTCGCACTCAGTGGCTGATTATTGATGAAGCAGACAGGTAAACTTCCAAGGGTTCAGATATGGAAAATTATTACAATACTCTCTGCATCATAATTCACTGAATATTTTTTAGAAAGTATGAGAGAGTGTGATTTTAATCCATTCATGCTCAGTGGCCTCAGCCAAGCACCAGCTGTCTGGGATTAGGACGAAATACCCACTTTGGACAGATTGTTGGACAATTACTCATTGCAAAGATGTCATGCAGCATTAAGACTTTCTCCTTCCTGCAGCACCTTTAACCATCTCTGCTGTTTCTGTAGGATCCTGGACCTGGGCTTTGAGAGGGATGTGGCTGTGATACTCAATGCTTTAAATGCTGACAGAGAGACACGCCAGAATGTGCTGCTCTCAGCCACCCTCACCGAAGGTGGGTTATGGACAGATGGGGCCTCTTGTAGCTGAATAATGCACAGGCAACTGCAGAATAGTTGCTTGAGTCTGCCTCTTACAGCCCAGTCTGAAGCCTTTTGCAGGAGTGGAATTAATTTCTTGTTAATTTCTGTTAATTTCTTCGGTTTATGGCACTTCCTTTATTACTGGAATTTCTTAGTGTACTTATGTACTTCCATGGTCTCCACGTGTCTCCCAAATTCCATTGCAAAGTCATCATGAGCCTGAAAGCTGATTTGTTTGCTTTACAAATGCAGAATTAAGGCAAAAAGCTAATGCCAAGTGTGCTTTGCTCTGCACCATACAAGCAGTCAGCTGCTGAGGCAGGAACTGAACCAGGCCTCCTGACTCCTGCACTCTTGACAGAGTGGAGATCTGCTGGGATTTTTCCACACACATTTAAAAGCAGGCCTGCCAAATGCTGTCTGTCCATAAAGACATTTATGTACTGTGAAATAGCACAGTCAGCTGAAGCAGTGTCTTGTCAAGGCTCTGGTGGAGTCCACAGCAGCTAAGCCTGGTAAGCCCTAAAGAGGCTGAGGTTTGTGAGGGGGTGGTGTCAGTGTCTGAGGGTGGCTCACTGGGTTCTTGCCCTCCACTCCTTCTCACTGGAATTGTGTTAGTTGCTTTTTTCTGTGAGTTCATCATCCCAGGCCAGACTGGGCCTCACATATCTCTCATTTTCCGTGGTTTAGGAGTGACACGCCTGGCTGATATCAGCTTGAATGACCCTGTCAGCATTTCCATAGCAGATGAAATCCAGAAGGTGCCTGAACCAGCATCACAAACAGATAGGGAAGCCAGCAGTTCATCGAACTGCATGGAGCAGGAAAACTTTGCTGTTCCAGAGACACTCCAGCAGTATGTCATGGTGGTCCCCAGCAAACTGAGGCTTGTCACGTTAGCAGCTTTTATCCTGCAGAAATGCAAGGTGAGACTGTTTGCATTTATATTACTAAGTAGCCCTTTGCCCTTTCCAATTCCTTTATCTGTTTCTCTGTCGAGGATAGCATGGATTAGATCCAGGGCTTTGAAGTGCATCTTGAACCACAAGAGAGCTGAGGTGCTGTTGTGTCTTTCATGCTGGCAGAGAGATCCCTGTGCAGCATGTACTCATTCTTCTGTTGTGGGCTCACTGTTTGGTGTCAGACTCTGTAATCCTTTCCCAGATAATTATATCTCCAGAAGTGTAAACCACCTGGATCTTTTCATGGTTGGGGAATTGGGAGAGGCCTTTGGAAGTGGTCATGTGCAATTCTCTTGTTCTTGCAGTTTGAAAAGCGCCACAAGATGATCATCTTTTTCTCCAGCTGTGAGCAAGTGGAATTCTACTACGAGCTCCTTGTAAAGGTCCTTTCAGGAGGGTCAGAGTCAGAGCAACCTGGACGTTCACCCCTCTCCTCTGTGAGCTTACAGTTTCTACGTCTGCACGGTGACATGGAGCAGGAAGTAAGCACTCTCAAAATGTCAGGATCTGCAGCCTTATTCCTTATTCCCTATGATTTATTATGTGGCTATTTTGGGGAGGAGGGCAGAAGAGAGGACAGAGAGTCATTTCACCTCTAGGGGCCTCAGTCTTCCATCTGCTAATGAGAATAAGGATATTGTCCCATTTCTGGAAAATACCTTGGTAGCTGTATCTGAAAAACACACCTGAAGAGGCAAATGTGTTATTTCAGCAGGCAGAGCAGCCATTCTCTATTCCCAGTGGGTGCACTAAACCATTTATGTCTCTGTGCTTCTCTCTCATGCAGTCAAGACAGACTTTTAATGGCAAAGGAAAACCTTATCCAAGCCCCAAAACATTATTACCTAATTAGTTGCCCCCATTAAATGAGGCTGGAGCAGTTTGGCTTTGGTTTTGAAGAGCAGTGTCTTGACAGACTGCTCTTTTCCCTCGGATGGAATAATAGCATTGTAACAGTGACTACCCCAAAATAGGTTTAGGTTTTAGCCAGATAGGCCTGAGTGGAGAGGTTGGACCTTGCTACAGAGGGCTGAGAGGCCAGGAGGAGAGTGTCAGATGAGCTGTCACTGCAGAGTTTGTCTCAATAGCTGAGAGACCTCCCTTGGAAGTTCAGGCCCAGATCCTGCCCTTGGTCTGTGATGGAGAGAGCTGCCGCTCTACTCTGAGCTGCACAGCAGAGATGGTAAATGAATAGAGCTCTTCTGATGAAGCAAGAGGTGAAGAGCCATTGTTTTTCTCACTCATTCCCATCCTGTGGAGACCAGAAACATGTGCTTTGCTGTCCCTGCAGTCTGGCCTTTCCTCAACCTGCCTGCCTGAGCAAGTGAGCAGGCCTGGTCTGGCCCAACTCTACCCTGACCAGCTGTTAAGCCAACAGAACACCACTAAGTAGCTGGCACCAGGGGAAGGGTTTTGCCTTTTTAGTACCCAGTGTGTAATTAGTGCTTGATGTCTTCAAATTAAGAGCATTAATGGAGCTAAATTGTGGATCCCATATGGTACTGCTGAGCACGGCTGCTGTCATTGTCAACAAGATACAGCGTGCTCTCTTCTTTAATTTTTGTCAGCAGAGGGTTCAGTGTGTCAGCAAGGCCCAAGTTTCCCTTCTTCTCTAGAACAGCACCTCTAGCTGGGAGTTAAGTGTGTAAGGTTTCTTCTCTATAATCAACATAACAGGACATTCACTTAGCTCCTAGCCAGAACTCCAGGGAAAGGCTTGAAACATGGAAACAAGGATATTTTGGAAGGTGAGCAGAAAAGGGAGTGTAGGTGCAGAGGTGGTGTTGGCTAGTGAAGACCAAGTTCTGCTGAGAACTTTGGTTATTGGTGCTCAGAGATAGCAAATACTGTTGTGATGTGAGTTGTGGAGTCAGTTTTTGCAGCTTTCATCAAGAAAAAAAACACACCCCAAAGCTGTTAGTTAAAATAACTGGAATGTGCTTAGGAAGGTTTGGGGACTGACAAAGCTGGAGGCTTTTGAAGGGAGCTGAGGTTCTGGGTACTGGGTTCCTGCAGTTCCCTTCAATGGCTCAAAGACTGCTGGGGGGGTAATTTGGGATCTGGGTGCTGTGGATGGCCCTGCCTGTGGGTCTGAGCTCATGTGAGGAGTGGGGGCTGCAGGAGTTGTGGTGGTGCAGAGCAGAGATGGGGACAAGGCTGGGGAGCACCTGCCTCTGACCCTGGTGGGAAGGAGCAGCCTCAGTCACAGTGTCATCAGTACAAGGGAAAGGCACGGGAGGGTGCCTCCTTTCCCCTTGGGCAGGGATTTCTGGCCATCTCTCCTGCCCTGTTACTTTGAAGCCTTGTCCTACAGCAGTTCAGCTGAGCATCCCTGGCACTCAGTAATTCCAGAGTCAGAGCAGTGGCTGTGTGCATGCCCCATTGGGCACATGATGAGGCTGATCTCTTGTGATGTGATTATATCACTGTGTCAACAAAATGGGCTTATCCTGCCCATCGTGTGACTGGACAGACAGCAGTGAACATGTCCAGCTTTGCTTGTTTCCACAAAAGCCTGCCTTGCCCATAAAGTGTGCCAGTGCTTCTGTTGGTGCTGCCTAATCCTTTGTGGATCCCCTCTCCATGTAAAACAGTTCCTGTTTTGTGGCACACACAGGCCGTGCTTCTGTGCAAACCACAGAGGTGTTGGCTGCTCTGATTTGCCCAAATGCATCCAGGCTTCCCCAGACACTGCCTTCCTACCTGGGGCCACACCTGTGTGCCACAGATCTTTCCATTTGCAGGAAGAGTCTGGCTGGCACTCGTGAGGCCAGTTCCTTTGCTTTTGGATCTGTACATGATCTAGTGAACAAGACACAGTTAAATTGTTACCTTAGCTAATCTGCTTTGTGTTCGACTGTAATGTGCATAAGCATTCTTCTAATTCTTCCTTTTCAATCTTCTAGGAAAGGACAGAGGTCTTCCAGGAGTTCCTAAAATCCAAGACTGGCATCTTGCTTTGCACTGTGAGTAGCTTGGAGTCCCTTTGCAGCTCCACACTTATGGGCCTGTCTGATCCCTAAGGGTAACCAGAGGAATTGGCACTGAGCTCTAACTCCAGCTCACTGTCTGACCTTGAGGAAAGTCATCTCCTTTTTTTGCATCTCACATGTTCAGTAAGCACTGGGGTCTTCTTTGCAAACTATTAACATGATCTTCTGCTGAGTTACCATATACAGGAAGAAGGTATGTCTTATATTAGAGACCACCAAGTATTTTGCATGGTCTTATGTCTGGAAAAATCTGTTCCTTTGAAGCTGGAACCTTGCCCCCTACATGCAGCCAGTAGAATGCAATCCTGATTTCTAGTGTGCCCTGGAACTGCCAGGAAAATTGGATGGAATGTGGTATTTCCCATCTTAATAACTTCCCCAAGGTTAAAAACAACCACCTGCAGAGGTGGAAAGGGGGGCCCAACCAGAGAAGGAAAAACACGTGCTCTGCTGCTCTCCTTGCCTTGTGCCCTTAAAGCTCCTTCCAAGGGTGCTGAGGGCAAAATTCTTCTCCTCTGCTGAAGTTTGCTGGCACCCTTGGGTTGTGGTGGCACCTTCCCCTCTCACTCCTGACCTGCCAGGGCCACAGGCTGCTGCAGTGGTGCAGAAGGCTGCACGATTTGCTCTCTAATAGTGGCAGCTGTTGATCTGAAAACGTGTGAATCTTGGCGATTTCTACCCACTGCAAACCTGTAAATTACAGCGATCGGGAGTAATTAGAGCTGAGAAACCCTCTCCAGCTCTGAAATGACTCCTGTTCTTGCTGCACGTTATTCTTAAAGGAAACCAGTTGCAATTTTTTCAGAGTGTGGGGGGCTGAATTTTCTCCCTTTTCTGCCCACAGTTCAAACTAGGAGTGCCATGTATATAGGAGTGTTTGATTTAGCATTGCCAAATTACGTGTTATGTCACCTGTAAAATTCTACTTGTTACCTTCTGGTCCTGCTTTGTGTGTACAACCTTTCAGTGATTTGATCAAGGTCAAAAGGCATCTTTGCAGTGCATAAGTGGAACTGTAACTTGGTTTCCTTCTATACAGTGGTAATACTTGAGTGTCAGAACTAGGGAGGAGAGTAGAGCTTAAACCATTTAGTGGTGTAGATTATTTTGAAGATAAAAAGTGGTAAATTCTGAAAAATAAATAGCTAAACTTTGTTATCCTTGATAACTGATCCTTGATGCTGCCTTATAACTGAGAAATGTCAGGTATGTATCTTGTTTTTGAATTTTTTTTTGAAATTCCAATTTAAAGGGTTTGGAAAGAAGGTAAATGCTCAGTTTTAGACAAAGAGAAAGCAAAACCGTTGCAATCACTAGGCTATCAGTTCCTGGGTGAGAAGGTTTGAAGGGAAAATGCAGGGAAAATCTGTCAGGAAATGTGCAACTGTTGATGAGGTGGGAAGAAGAATTTGGATAAAGAAATCTCGGTGGATGGGATTCCCCTCTTGAGACACTGGAGGTGTGGTTTGATTTCCTGCCGTGCCACAGACTCTGTGCAGGTGAATGTGGAATTGGGGTGACAAGGCAAGTAGCCACATGTCAGTTGAGCAGCAGTAGTTGTGGGTTTGCTCCTGGCCTGTCACAAATGGGAGGTAATGGTCATAAATGGGAGCTAATGGTGGAGTAACCTGGATTGCCATGAAGAGGGTGGTGTAAGGTAACACATTTATTGTAACCCTCCTCCTCTTCATCCTAAGCCACTTTGCATTTCCTGCGAGGCGGGGATGCAGCTCCTGCCGGTGCCGGGGACTCTGGCTCAGCTGGCACGTGGTCAGCACGTTAAGCACAGCGAGCTGCGTGTCTTGAGTCCAAAATCTCCCTGTGCTTCAACTCCCCATCTGTAAAATGGGGAAAGTAGCACAGTTCCATCTTACAGAGATGTTGGGAGGACAAGTGCATTGAAAGCAGGAGGTGGCCTGTTACCACAGTAATGGGGACCATATGGACACCTTAATATAGAGATACACTTTGCACCAGTCCCACATTACAGGTGCCTCCCCAACGCAGATGTCCAAAGGGCAGCCAGGCTCTGTGACCACCTCCTGCCTCTGAGGGCATTGCTTTTTCTGACACTCTTCTCCATATCAGCAAAAAAATATATATATATTCTGCAGAAAGGTGGTTCTGTTCTTTTCACTGCGAAATCATGTTTTGTGCCCACAAAATTTTGAAACCTGGCTCACAAAAGAGCAACACAAATAATGTTGCTGTCCTTCCCTTGTCCCTTATGCCATGTTCTCCACCCATCTTTCCGCTCTAGTAAGCAATGGGACCTGCTGTTCCTTTTATTAATTTGCTCTATGTCATATGTATATTAATATAGCCCATAAAATATTTTTGCCAGACAATATAAGCTGGCAGACAAGAAAATAAAGAAGGGCCGTGTATCTCAGAGGGTCTCATCCAGATTTATTTCTTTCTCCTTCACTGAAAGTTCTTTGCGGCTTCCTTTGGGATGTGCCTTTTAAACAAGTTCATCTCTTCCAGGGAGGGAGGAAAGATCATTTGGAGATTGTTTGCTGTTTACTCAGTCACGCTAACTCATCTTGCCAGTTTTCTGGCGGCCCCAGCCAAGAGCTTTCGCCTCTGACAGCTTCTGTGCTCTCCCCTTCCTCCTCTGATTACGCAGCCCAATCTGTCACCCTGCCGACGGGGGTCTCTACCCTGCTGATGGCTTTCCACACTCGGCAGTAATGACTTTTGGCAGGCCGGGAAGGCGCGAGAGCTTCTTCCCCAGCTTGGAGAGCCGTTAGGCCCTCTCTGCCTGTTAGCTAAAGCACTTTGTGAGGTTCTTTGGTAAATAAATGAGTCATTTTAATCCAACTGACAGCCTGGCACCTGAGCAAGCTGCCTTCCATCTGTACTTCTAGGCCTCATGTAGGCAGCCAATTGTCAAGCTCAGGGCCTTCAAGACCTCACCATTGAGTGTCTTTCAAAAGCAACTTTAGCAATTTCCTTTGCCCTAATTAGATTGTGTGTGAGGGACTGAGTAAACCAAGGCCCTTGCAAAACTTTTGTGGCCCTGCTGGTTCTGGTCTTCTGCAGTGACAGGACTCGCTTTCAGTGTGGCCTTTTTGCACTCCATTCCCTGGTATCCACTCCCTGTACCCCATTCTCTGTACCCCATTCCCTGGCACCCATTCTTTGTACCCCATTCTCTTGGACCCACCCCTGTACCCCCCAGCCACAAGCACAGGCTGGTAACATGAGTTGTTCAAAGCAGAAATTTCAGCCTTTCTGGCATCCCTCAGGTGGATTGTTCCTAGCTCCTGTGCCCTTGTGTGCCTTGCAGTTGGGATCAGGGCAGGAACGTGGTTAAGGCTTCAGGTTATCGTGTTTGCTTGGCATCTTGGCTTTTTTTAAAATTGCACTGGTGTAGGTTTGTGGGTTTTTTGCTCCCATGAGATGGTCAGTGAAGAACTGGCCCTTCCATTGCCCATGGAAAGGAGGCAGCAGCGACCTGCCGAGGTGTCATATCCTTGATTTCCCTGTAATTAAGGAATGGTGGTGTGAGGTCACGCATGGAAGGAGCAGTGCCATCTGAGGCAGTGGAAAAGAGGGGAGAGTGGTACATTGAAAATCTCTTGGGCTTCTTGAAAGAGTACTGGTAGCAGGTTAGTGCTTCTGTGTGTGGAATAAATGTAAAACCTGATGGTTGTTGTTCGAGCTGTGTTCTGTCTCCTGGAAAGGTGACCCACAAATATTTTTCTAAAATTCTGAGAAGTTGAAACTCATGGGCTCTGCTAGCAAAGGAAAGCAAATCAACTCAGACTTGTTACCCTAGTCCTACCTTGCTGCTCTCTCCCAGGGTCTTTGAGGAGAGGGAGCTTGAGGAGACACAGGTGGACTGATACTGAGGAATCTTTGAGAGTTTGCAAAACACTCCAATTACCAGTAAATCCCAAGAGACTTGTGAAAGAGAGCCAAGGGAAACCCCAAGAGAGTAGCTGCTGCTGTGTGTAACAACTGAGTGGAGTTGGTGGCACTGTGAAAGCGATCGTGAATGCAAGGCTGGTGATGGGAGAAAGCCTTCTCCTAAAATGTTCTCCCTGACTATTTATGAGGCTTTTAGTGAACCTTTTCAGCTTGGGCAAATGCACATGAAAATGCTGACTGTGATTTTCCAAGCTGAGGTGTTGAGAAAATTATCTTGGAAGAGTAGGGAAAGAATCTGGATGGATTAGAGGGATGGCTTCTGCCCGTGCTGTCCACTCCTTCTCATGGTAGAGGTGCTCCAGACCACAGGGGTGTCTTGGTTGTTGGTTTATTTTGGGGAAACTGCCCTGTCCCAAGGTCAGAGCCCTCTTCTCAGACAGCCTTTCCTCGGCTCCTGGGTTTGAGGAAGAGCACAGTAAGGGAAAAGACCAAAGCCTTGTCAGGCTGGAAGAACAGAGCCAGCCAGCTCGGAATCAGCCGTCAGCGCTCCTGTCTGATCGTGCTGTAGAGTTTATAGTCTTGTTATCCTGGTAACTGCTCTACACGCTTCCCGACTTCCCTTGATTTATTTTCTCCAACCTCCTTTAAATGGCTTTTTGTACATCTGTTCATTCTGACTCTGGGAACAAGTCACTCCTTAATGAGCGTGTTGGAGCGCGAGTGTGCGTTATTTCGGAGTGGGCGCTGTGGAAAGTGTCTCCTCTTTTACTGCAGTTGGAGCCACAAAACAGCCTGGTTAGTGCTTATGAGAAGGCCTTTGCTGCCAAAACATCAGCTTCCCATTCTTTTAACGTGTGTGGGAGTTGCATGAAAACACTTCAGTGGGTGGCTGACACATTTTTAGTACATTAAGCTCCTGCTTACGTCCTTAATATATTCGATTTTGCAACTAGCTAAAAGATACATGTGTTGCAAAACATTTCCTAACAGAGTTAAATCTGCACACCTGCTCTGCTATTGCGCCTGGTGAATGTAAAATCCAAGGAGTATGTGAGGACATTACTAATGAACAGAAAATCAAGAAGGGAGATTGAAATGTGTTTGCACTCTCTGTTTTGGATCGTATTTAAACTCTCTTTTCTCTCGGAAGGGGTATGTTTTTGGAGCTATGCTGGCTGTGGATAACTAAAGGGTCTCATTCAAGTCCTTCTCCAAGTTGATGGGTTTTCTCACCAGCTGGCACATCAAATAACACCTTGACAGCAGCTTCAGACTCTTTTCTTCGCAGCTGTGTTTTGTTTCTCCAAATCAAAGCCACACTGGTGCAAATCCAAGGCATAGCTGAAGTCCCCTCTCCTAGAGCTGTGCACCAGCTTCCTGCAGATCCTGCTAAATTGTTTATTTGCCTTTTATTTTAGGGCCAGATGACCTGCAAGTCATCTGCTCCTCAACTTCAGACCATCACCTAGGAAACAAATAATTATTTTTAGGTAGAGATCAGTGTATCTTTGGACATTTCACCCGAGGCCAGGGATTCTTGACCATTGGCCTTTATTTTTTTTTTTTCCCTTTTCATCATAAGCAGCCTGGTTTTAGTACTTAGATTTGCTGTGGATAAAGGTGTGCTCAGAACTGGTGCTGCCTTTCAGAGATTTAATTCCACCTCTCTGTGTTTGGGTAGTAGGTGCCCATGAGCAGATCCCTTTTCATCAGTGAAACAAAATGAAGAACCAAAGGTATGACTACCATTTACACGGTGGATTCTCTCAGATATAATGCAAAGGGACTGTAGCAAAATGCTGTAATTCAACACCACCATCCTGAAATAGGTGTTTGTATCCTCCAGGCTTTGGGCCATAGTAGTGCATCATTTTTTATTTAATTAGTCTGCTAACAATCCTTGTATTTTAAACCCTCAGTGTTATCTCTGACCTTCAGTCCATCTCTCCCCAAATTAGACACATTCCTACTGACATAGCCAGTTGCTTTCAGACATAGTTGCCATCCCAGAAGTCTCCTCACTCTGCTAATACCTCCAAAGGATTTTTACTAAAGTGATTTCCTTATTAATTTTAAAGGATGTAGCAGCACGGGGACTGGACCTGCCTCAAGTGACCTGGATCGTACAGGTGGGTTTGCTCTGTGTGTCTGTGTGTGTTAAGTGCAGCCTTGCTCAGATGAAATCCCTTCTCAGTCCAGAACCTTCCTGCAGTTTGCTGGTCTTGGTGCTGATGCCTGCAGCTGTGGGAGACCTACAAGTTCCTGGCTGCAGGACTGGGACTCTGGGTTCTGCCAGGATAAAGCATTGCTATGATAGCCTTGGTCTGTTTTTCTCTTTAGTAACTCTGGTGTTACCAGAGTTTCTCCTGGCTGGAGATGAAACACCCTCCATTTCCCCACCCAGGAAGCCAAATTTTGTGAAATCCTAGCCACCTCTTGCAGTTCTGTTCCTGTTTCCCTGATCATGCTGGGGAGGCAGTTCCATGAGGAGTTTAAGTGCATTCCTGATGTTAAACACTGAGTAGCCCAGTAGTGTCAGTGCAGTGACCTGAGTGTTTTGAGTGAGGCTTGGCTGGGTTGGGGCTGCGTAGCTGCAGGCATCCAGCCTCCAGTAGAACTGCATGGTTCAGATTTTCCCTGAAAAAAACAAGCCCAACAAAACCCCATACTGCTGCGTTGCTGTTGACAGAAATATAGTCCTAGGGAAAAAAAATAGAAACAAAGGAAGATGGATTGAACCTTAAAAATAGCAGCCTGTCGTTTCAAAGAGGAGGCTGGGAGCATGAGACAGATTTCATTTCTATAAAAGATTTATAATTAAAAAAAGGTTAGTTGAATAGAGGAAAAACTGATCCAGAGATTCACATGTATCAAGCGACACCTGGGTAAAAGGAGCAGGGCACAGAGCCTCAACAAAGCTTTTTAATTTCTACCTCATCCCTTCAGGTAACAAATTTGATTTGATTTTTGTGTTTTTTAAAAAAAGAATGATTTTGTAGCAGCCAGCTAGTCGGAGAAGGCTGTGGAAGTGAAGTCTTTAATTCCCAGATCTGTATATTAATATAATTTAACCAAAGATATAGTTGCCAGTGTTAGAACGCAGTGCAAATTACCTAAAGCCCTGGGAGACTTCTGTGTGTCCAGAAGGCGAAATCTCAGCTGTCCTGAGAGCTGTGTCCAAGAGCAAGGACCTGCAGGGAGCAATTAGATTGCTCACAGCATCTTACTCACACCTCTAGCCAGTAGAAACTTTGCCAGAGGGCACAGGTATAAACAGTAGAGTGGGCTTTGGTTGTTGGGTTTTTTCCAGTTAAACTGCTGAGGGCTCATTTCTGAGCAGTATCTCTGTGCTTGTTCATTTTTTCCAGGAAAGAGAGGAAGGGGGGGGGAAAGAATAGGGGGAGGTTAAAGGGAGGGAAGTGTGTCACCCTTTATCAGATCTTGCAAATGGCTGGGCAGTTTTGATTCCCAGTGAAGTAAATGAGAGGCACTGCTATATTTGAGGGGTCTTTAAGGAGCATATTCATGGTGCCTGGTAGTTGGATAGGGGATGACAGTTGCTACCTCTATCATAGACTGCTGAAAGCACTCCCACCTCTCTCTTAGATTTATTCTACCCTGTAACCAGCTATGACTTGCTTTAATCCAAACAGCAATTTAGCCCAACTCCAAACTGGCACCAGCTGTTTTTTATTTTGTGGTTTTTCTCCCAAATGCAGAGCAGGCAGCTCCCTCCTCCGTGTGGGCAGCCCTGGGCACTCTTTGGTGTGAGATTTCATTCGATTCGATTTTTTATTTTAGGGAAAGCAAACAGGGTTCTGTATAGAAATAAAACGTAAAAGGCACAGAGAGACATTGAGATGGAGAAACTGTCCTATTATCTGAAAGTTGGCCAGCGTGTCACATCCACATGTCAAAAACCTGCCGCGGCTGAGGGGCTGAGTGATGGTTCCGGGGATGAGGCGTGTTGCAAACAGCCCAGTTCCTCGGGAGGTGCAGCGCGTGGGGTGTGCCTTTTGTTCCAGGTGGGGCTGGGTATCTCATTGATAATTAACGTCCTGTTAATTCCTCTTCTCCCCTCGCTGAAGTACAACGCCCCGGCCTCACCTGCGGAATACATCCACCGCATCGGGAGGACGGCGCGCATCGGCTGCCGCGGGAGCAGCCTGCTCGTGCTGGCGCCTTCGGAGGCAGAATATGTCAGCTTGCTGGCTTCTCACAAGATTAAGTGAGTCAGAAACGCGAACAAAAGTTTCAGCTCATCCCTGCTAATTAACCTTCCGTGGCACTTGCAGCGGGACTGTGTCTCGTGCAGGTTTTAATAAGAATTTATTAATTCTCGTGATCCAGGCCTGGCCCCAGACTAGCAAAAGGAGAAGAGGGAAGTGTGTGAAAATCATCAGCCTGACAGGCTGTGCATGAGTGAGTGTGTGCAGTGAGGGGCAGGGAGGAGACGATAGTCGGAGATCCTTTGCACTCCATTGTTTCCTCTCTGGCCCTGGGTTCAAGTCGTGACTGTGTGGAGATCACAAGTCAAACGAGCCTGTCAGACCTGCCTGGCCCTCTGCCTGCACGGCACCACATTGTCAGAGACTGTGCTGGCCCTTCGGGAGGGATCCGGGGCAGAAGTTGCGGGGGAGCTGTGGGTCATATCTGCAGTTAGTTGACCAAGATGTGTTGTTTAAGTGGCTTGTGACAGGAATAGGAGAGGCTTTGGCAAGTGGTGAGAGCCCAGTGTGGTCCTGGAAGGCAAAAAGGGAGGGTGGACTCTGCAGACCCAAAGTGGGGTGTGCTTCCAAGCCTGGGAAGGCTCCTCTTACCTGGCTCTGGCTTGGACTTGGGAGTAGCAGCAAGGAGAGCAAGCCAGGCTCAGTAAGGACCAGCCCAGTGTGCAGTCAGGTACCTGATGGCTGACACATGATGAAATTTTAGTCCAGCTCTGCTTGCACAATGGTCCTTTTGTGGAGAAAACCCACAACTGGCTGCTCAGCATCGCTAGGCAGGATCTCCAGCCTCCTCAGCAGCCAGCTGGGTGTTTGTGCCTCCCCTTGCTCCCTGCTCTGCTGTCTCTCAGCGTTTGAGAGCATCAGCAGAGTCCCTTCAGTGTTGTAGCAGTGTTGATGGAGCCCTGTAAACTCATGCACAAATTAGTTCCCTTTTATTTCTTGTGTTTCTGTCGGGTGGAGCTGCTTGGAATCGAATTTGGTTTTGCATCCTTGAAACAAACAAATGTTGGCAGTAAATACAGGCTTATTCTAGGCTGTGAGCCATTTAGTGGTCTAACAAAGAGCCATCCATCATCCCAGGTAACTATCTATTAAGCAGACACCAGCAAGACATGGAAGGCTAAGCTGACAGGGTTTTTTTTCATGTAACAAACAGCACTGACATTTAAAGGTGAAATCTCACATAATTGTGAATTTTTAACTCCAAGTAGAAAGTTCTATTTTTCTATTTTATAATATTTTGGTAGTGTTAGAGGAAGGAGAGGGAAATTTCCTTCCTTTTTATTTTAAATGTTAATGCTTTTATCCAATGTTGTTGTTTCTTAACAAGTTTAGGGAAGTGTCACTCAGGCTGGTAATTACATCTGCTAAGGAGACCTGTTGTTGAGCTGGCCGTGGTCTTCAGGAATCTTGAAGACTCTGAATAAGCAGGGGGAGGTTTATGTGAATTCATTTTTCCTTCGCTTTTCGGAGCCAGACAACTCAGGGGATTGCCTTTTCTTGTTTTGCTTGTTTGTTTTATGTTCTGCAGATGAAGGACTTGCCAGAAAGGAGTGTAATTTGCCTTCCTTGACCCCCATCCTCAGAGGGAAGGCAGCGAGTGCCTGACGGGCACGGGGGCGATCCGGCCTCTCCGCTCTTCCCACATGGATCAGGGGCACCGGGGTAGAGCAGGGAGCTGATGAATTACTGGGAAGATGCAGGAAGGCAGCTTGAAGCTCAAGGCAGCAAGTGCCATCAGCACAAATTGCCGTTACCCTTCATAAACAGAGCATTATGATGATAATCCTGACAATTTAATTCAGTGTGAGGGCGAAAGACAGCGTGTGTTGGACTGTCACCGAGCCTCTTAAGCACTGCTCATTTCTGTTCCTTTACCCTTTGTAGCTTTTGACTTGGTCTGCCCAAGTTACTGGAGTTTGCTTTTTTTTTTTCCCCATTCTTAGCTTAATTTTTAAATCTCTCAGGTTTTTGTTGAGGATGAGTGTGTGTTGTGAATCTTTTTTTTTTTAATTTGTTGAGATTTTTTTTTTCCTTTTTTAAATGAAGTTCCCGCTGGGTTTATTGAAATGTAAATACTTCATAAAATATGTATTTTGAAGAAGACAAAGCATGAGATGTGTCCCCGCAGCCTTCAGCTGGTGTAAATGAGCAGTGCTCTGCTGGTTTACTGGGGATGAGGATCTGACCCAGAGTTTTTTCCTAAACCCCTCCACCCACCCCAGCATGCGTGGGAGTAAGTCCAGGAATGTTGAGAGTCGGAAGTAATGAGAGCAGACGTGGCTTTGTTCCTGGATGAAAATCCACTTCGGAATTAGAGATGACTGCCTTTGAAATTGGAAATCGCTCGCAATTAATTTTCACCGGTACCTGAAGCCTCTCCTTGGCTTCCAGTGTGGAAAAGCAGCATTAGCCTTTGCCAAAACGATCTCACTTTGGCTCTGCTGAGATCAGTAATTCCTGTTGGGGCTCAGCAAAGCTGCCTCCTCTCTCTGCAACTTTCTGTGTGGCTGGAAGTTGTGGCTGCTCTGCCCAGCTGTAAATGAGGATATGCAGGCACGTGCACACTCATGTTTTCTCTACATTCCCTCTTTCCTTGTTTTCTTTTTTTAAAAAAAAAGGTTAGACTCCAAAATGTTCTGTCTCAGCTCCAAGCACAACTAACAGATTTCCCTTCAAAGGGAGGAGGCAACAAGCAGAAGAAATGCGAGATTCACTTTTTTTTCCCCTTTATGTCTCTTCTAGTCCCTTCAGCTGCAATCTCGCAGCGCCTGCCTCGACAGCTATCAGATAATTTCTTTATCTGCTAACGGCGGCCTAACTAATTTATAAAGGAGGAGGCATCACCGTGAAGGCACGAGTGGTTTCCCTCCTGCTCTGGGGTTGTGCTGCTCCCCCTCCCAGCCCCCTCGCCCGCTCCCCGCTGTGAACCCAGTTCAGGGATCTGTTGCTGGCGACGTGCCAGGCGAGGGGAGGGCCCGAGAGGGGGTGACAACTCCGACAAATCAATGTCAAAGGTTTGACATTTTCATTCATAGCCGTGTCAAAGCAACCTTTGCAGGGGGAAGGGGGAGGTCTGCTTTCCTCTTGCTTAAGTGGTTGCCATTTATGTTTTAATTTGCTGTTATACTTTTCAAAACCAAACAGAGAAACCCTCGGTTGTCGTTTTATGCTCCATTTCCCTTTCTCCCCCATCGCTGCCCCGCCTTTCTCTGCATCCTCTGTGAAGGAATCTGTGCATGGGGTGGCCCAGCTGCACGTGGAGGGGCTGCTCTCCCTTGTAGGGTGTCCTATGGCCACTCTGGCCCATCCCTTCCAGGCCGGGTGGCTGTTCCTCTGCACCTTCTCCTTTCCTTATGCTGTGATGCTGAGTCGGCTGAGGTTGAAAAGGCAGGCTGCAAAAGTAAAGCTATTTGTTGCTTTAACTGGGAAGGATGGGGAGCAGGTGAGGGTCACAATATCCTGTCACACACTGTGGCAGAGATTCACCCATTCCTGCTAGCCAGGTGTTAGAGAGGTTGGAGTGAAAAGAAGAAGATATCCTTGTTGTTATAGTTTCTTTCTGTACTTTACAAATTGAAGAATACCAGCAATGCTTCCTTTCAGAAACCACAGGCAGCTTTCTGACCATCTGAGATTCAGGAATCTGAGAACTGTTGGACCCCAAAGATTTCTCTCTTCCTTAGATTGGTTTAATCCCAAGTGAACTCCTTGGCTTCTTTTCTAGACATGACCTTTGCCCATTACTGAAAATTTGGGCCCACAGACATCAGCTTTTATGATCTGAGTAATTCCCTTGGAAATGGGACCCAGTTTGGATGCAGCTGTAATATTAATGGCCTGGAGCTGCACAGCTGTTCTGTGCTGTCACCTGGGCTGTGTGTGCCCCTTAAGACAGTGTTAAAGAGGACAAAGAATTTCTAGTGTCCTGTAAATGCACCTTTGAGCACCTCACTTGGAAATGAAGCAGGTTTGTAAGCATTTCCATATCTGGGCCATAGCAGGACCCAGCAGTGTCTTGCAGGCAGGACTGGAGAATAAATCATCTGGTTGAGCCTACAGGAGGAATGTGAGTCGACAGAATGAAAATAAATGCCCAGTGTGAAGCCTGGCTAGGACAGCTGACTGACTCTCCTGTATTTAAAAAAAAAAATGCTGTGGAGTCCCTAATGGGCTGGGCTTTGGCTTTGCACTTCAGATGAGAGGGGAGGTGAGTTCTCAGGGAAGGAAATCAAACTGTGTGTCTGGTGTCAGAGGTGGCTTTGGGGGCTATAAATGAATTGGAGGGTGAGTTTGTCCAGTGGGAAGTGCCTCTGAGCTTTGACCTGAGTGAGGTACCCAGGAACTGGAGCCACGTAGGATCCTGTGGGAGAGAAAGAGTGATGATGTGACCAGAGGGAAGGAAGCTGCAGGAGAATTTGCTGATGGGAAAAGTTCCTCGGGGTTTTGTTGTTACCCTCTGAGCCCGAGTCACTATGGGAGGAAGGAGCTGTGTCTTTGCACACCTTCAGTTTTAGCTCTTTGGTTCTGGCACTAACACGGGTGGAAACAAATGTGTTTAAACATGAAAGTATCACCCTTTGAGTGAGGTTTGAGCACTGTATCTCATTCCAGAGACTCTGGAAGCTAAACTGGAGGAGACAAGATGTAGCAGGAGTAGCAAACAAAGTGGAGCAGGTGTTTCCAGCCTGTGGGTGCCTCAGTCACTCTCTTTCTCACAGTTACACAACCAACCTTCTGCTCCTGCCCATGACACTGAGTGAAAAAAGACATGTTGGACAACCCCTGGGTTCAGGGTGGAGGTTGCAGATCTTATTCTTTATAGTTACAAAACAAATTTACAAGAAGCATTAATGTTATGAGCTGCTTCAGCTCTGTCTTGAGTTTCTTTTGGTGAAAAGAATAACCAGGTGCTTCCCAATTGTCCTGATGCTTCTCAGTGTAAGGAAAGAAAAACTATGAAAATAGTGGCAGTGTAATCCAATTTATTTCTTTAATCAGTTCCTCTTGGTTGTGAGCCAAGGAGACTTTCACTGAATGGAAAGTCCACCCTCAGTTATTTTGATGCTTTGCTAGAATTGGAGTGTGTGTGTTGTGACTTAAAACAGTGACAAAATTGTGGGTGAAACTGTGTCTCTGTGCCACTGAAAGCAGGGGTTTGGATTTTACACTAGTTCCACTTTCAGGGAGTGTCTGGGCTAAGACCTCATGTATTTCAGGAATAAATTCTCAATCAATTCTTGTGAATCTCAATTGTTTTGCTGTCCATTACCAGTCTGTGGCTCATTCCAGGCTGTGTTTCAAAGCAGGAGAAACAGTAATTTTTTGTCTCTGTTGCTTCAGTGTTTCAGAGCTGAAGATGGAGAAGGTGTTAGCCAGCCTGATGAAAGATGATAGCTTCAAGTTGCACCGACCAGGAAGCAAGGTGAGTTACTCTGCTGCTTTGGAATTGCTCCAGTTTTCACTTGCCAGTTCAACATCACAAGTGTTCCTGCCTCAGGATCTGTCTACATCCATGATGTCAGACAGTGTAAATAATTATAGAACTACCTTATATCACAATTTTTCAGTCTTTTGTTGTTCCCAGAAAGCAGTTGCTTGCTAACTCTTCAGCAAATATCTTTGTAACAGACGGTGAAGGTTTCTGGATGCAGAAGCTCCCTGTTTCTTCCCGCACAATGTTTCTGTTTTTCCTGTGTTTTCTGCACTAAAATACTGTTGGAGATGACAAATGGCTCTAAACTTCTCTGAAGAAATGAGGAAAATGCATTTGGTTATGTGTTACATCGAGGTTTTTATCATCTGTATTTACCTGGAGCCTAAAACAAAGCTCCCTGGGTTGACAGGCACCTTTTTATTGACTTGGGCAAGCTTTGGGTCTGCCTTGAAGTTGCTAATTCACAGAATCCACTCATTTGCAATTGATGTCTCGGGCGTTGCTGCGCTCTGGCAAATTAAATCCTGCAAGAACCTGCATTTTGAATGGAAGTCAAGAATGTGTCAAGCATGATGCAGCACACACTCTTTTTCCCCTCTTGCTGCTGTTTTGCCTGCCCGTGCTTTTGTTACCCCGTGTCTGAGGCGCCTTGTTCCCGGCGCTGGCTGGTGGGAGCCGTGGTGTTCTGGGAAACACGGCCTGTGAAGGATGTTCAGTGTTCCTGCACCTCACAGACAGCCAGATCTGAGCTCAGCTGAGATGCAGCTCTATTTAAAGCTCTCTCCTGCCACTGTTTTTGGCTGAAATCAGCCTGTAGTGCCTGTGTTTTAAATGTCTGGATCATGCCTAGGATATCGCCTCGTAACAAAGTTCACTTGTGCTTTGGTAGTGCAGAAATTATTTTAAATAGTTCCGTGTGTAAATGCCTTCCTTTTGTCCCAAATGTGCTTATAGGGGGAGTAACTTCAGATTTCCTTTGGAGACTTTTTCAACAATTCCATTTATGCAGAAATTGTACTTTATATTTGTTACTGACATGGGACGGAATATTCGCTGTTCCAGATGTGGGGACAAATGTTATTTCATGGGAAGTGGGCAAAAAAGAGAACATGTTTTGTTCCAGGAAATTATGATTTAAGTTTAGAAAAGTGCAGAAGAAAATGCCTTTTTAGTAACAAAAATCTAACCAAGCCTGTTTACTACCAAAGCTGATCAGTTTGGTATTTCTACCATGCTTCCAAATTGTCAAATTCTCTACACATTTAAGCACAGAGTTTTTTTAAATACACTTCTTTTGGCTTTCTTCCTTTCCTTCCAAAAAGCTCTAAACCCAGCCCCTCTTTGAAAGGAGCAGTTGGTGGTTTGGGCAGTGCTGCTGGGCAGGCCCTGCTGTGCCAGGTGCTGCATGCAGGAACTTGCACAGAAAGACTTGGTTCCCTTTGCTTTCAAAGGTGGGATTAAATTCCTCTTTTCCCTCTGACATCAAAGCGAGTGGGATTTTGCTGTTGACTTCACTGGAGCTGAGATCCATCCACTGTGGTTGTAGGATGGTTTTAATCTCTTGCAGGAACTTAGAAATACAGAATAGCCAGTTCTTATGTGACTCAATCTGAAAGAACTGGGATTTAAGAATAGATGGGAAAAATTCTGTATCATTTAATGGGGGTGGGATTACAGCAGTTCTGTGAATATGAAACAGACTCCTTCAGGAATTACTTGAAAAATATATTACTGCAATCAAGGACTTGTTGTGTTTGTTAGCTCCATGATTTATATTGCTGTGGAGGCTCTGAGTGGTCAACTCAGAAGCTACAGGGGCATTTCCCAAGTTTTCAGGAGGGTTAATCTCTATTAAATTCCCTAAATTTGCCACACAGACAGTACAATAAGCTGGGAATGCAGGAGGGACAGGAGGAGGTGTCAGGAGGAGCTGAACCTGATCTGACTGGGACGTTGCCACTGGAGGGAGGTTCAGCTCTGCTCTCAGCTCCCCATGCTCTGAGTCATGTATATATTATAGTCCTGCACACAGGAACCTCATTATGATGCTCTTCAGTTCTCATTGCCTCAACTCAAGTCCATTATAAGTACCACATTGGAACATGTATTTTTTGGGCTTCTGTGTGCAGCCAGGGAGCAAGCTGAAGTGCCTGTAAAATGTATATTTTATATTTAGGTATATGAAATATATATGTGGCTATGTCTGGGCGTGTGAATGTTCACCTGCCTACAAAGAGAATAAATTTGATCTTTCAACTTTTATGGAGGGGGGCAAGGGGGACTTGGTGAGTTCTAGAGAAGGTGTGTGGAGGTTAGTAAAAAGTTGTTATTAAAACAAAATCCTTCATTTTGTTTTGAAGTATAATGGAAGCAGGAGATGTTACAGCCAGGCTTTTTGGTGGGTTTCCCCATCTTTCTTTTTTTTTTCCTGTGTTAAGAATGAACTTTTCTACCTCAGTCTAGTCTTACTGTGTTTCAATTTTTTTTTTCATTATCGTGTTCTCTTAATGAAATCAGAAGTTTTCAGTGCTTATCCCAACCTCTCAAACCTAAAACCTGCCATCTTTATCACTGGAAGTTTCCTCCTTCTGATAGAAATCCATGTATCTTTTCCTGGTGGAGTTGGCATTTTTGGGAGTTACCCTGATGTCTCAAACTGGTTAAATAACATTGCACTTTGACTTTTTTCTCTTGCATTTCTTCTTTTAGCTTATAAATACTGTTATTGTCCACAGTCATTATGCCAGTGGTTTGGAATCTGCCAGAACAGGCTTTTAAGGAATCTCAAGGCAGAAAAAGTTCTCTTATCCCACTGTTTCTCTATGATGGCAACAGTGCTGCTTATTTCAGAGGGATGGGGATGCAGATCAAGCAAACCTCTGGGGTAGGCTTTTATCTTCGGGGTCTTGGAAAAATGTGTAGGGTCTCAAATTAATTGTCCTGCTCATCCAAACCAGGATTAAAGCTTGCCTGTGTGAGTAAAGCACATGGAATGGCTTCCATGCCCTTCCAGTAGCACTGATTTATTTGATCTGTCCAGACACTCAGTCATGGGCAGGTTTTATTTTCACAGTTTGCCTCTGAGTCAGTTTTAAATTCAGATTTTATTTTTTTTTTATTATTGGGGTGTGTTCTTTTTTGTTTTTTAGATGAACCTCCCTGGAAGACAGGAATCAAATACAGGTTTTTTTCATGCCCATTAGGGTGCAATTTTAAAATGAGTTCTGTCTCAAGGGTCTGAAGGGGATAAAAGACAAGGTGGAGATAGGAGGAGGGGAGAAGCTGTTTTCCGAGGACATTATGTTTCCTGCCATTTGCTTTTTTTTTATTTATATCTCTTGCACTGACCTCACACTTTGGAAATTATGCACCTAGCTTTTTATCCCTCATTTTTGTCTTTTTTTTTTTTATTATTTTCCCCCAGCACCAGGAAGAAGAGATGCCTCATTTTGAAACCTAAAGGGGGGAATAAGAAAAGTCCTTTGTAATATATTGCCATATTATCACTAAATCCCCTGACAGTTGTGACACAGAAGCAAGTCACCTGTCACTTAAGCTTGAGGTCTCTTTAATTTTCTCCTGGAATTCGCACCAGGCTGTCTTTAATTTGAGGCCTTTATTGGAATTCTGAAACCTTTCTGCCTCCCCGGTGCTCAGATCTATTCTGAGTGCTGTTACAGAATGTATACAATAACCAACACAGGGATTCAGAGGGGGCTGAAGCACTGTTTATTTAACACTCTGGAGGGATTTTCGTGCTTATTCGGTCCTGGCTACCCAGCTTTCAATATCGCTTTGACAACCGTTATGCCCTTCTCATTAATTTTAAACAGTTAAAACACAGGAAAAAGAGAAAAAGTTTTCATTATTAAAGTGCTTTACTTTTTAATAACAGAGGATTCTGTCCGCCAGGGGAAAGGGCAAACCTCACTAATTTCACATTCATATTAAAAAGCGCTGGGAAGGTGACACTTGGTGCTGCCAGGAGGCTTAACAAAAGGAAAGTGCTGGGGGCCAGGAGGAGCAGGCGGGGCCAGAAAGTTTTGTGTTTCACGCCGGTGGAAACTTGGTGGTGACAGCGAGGAGTGGCCACTTGGGGCAGGCAGCTTCACCTGGGGGTCACTGAACCTCTGCAGAGGCCCCTGGGCTGGGGATGCTCGCAGCTTCAGGGCACACCTGATGTCAAAGGCAGTGAAAGGAGTGTCCAGAGAAGGGCAGCAAAGCTGAGGAAGGGTCCAAAGAGTGAATTAAGTGAGGAGCAGCTGAGGGAGGTGGGGTGGCTGAGCCTGGAGAAAAAGAGGTTCAGGGAAGACAACTCAAGGACAGGAGGGTGCAGCCAGGTGGGGGTCAGGATCTGCTCCCAGGGAGCAAGGACAGGAGGAGAGGACACAGCCTCAGGCTGTGCCAGGAAAGGTTCAGGTGGAACATCAGGAAGAATTTCTTCACTGCAAGGGTGGTCAAGCATTGGAATGGGCTGCCCAGGAGGGGGGTTGAGTCCCCATCCCTGGAGGTGTTCAGGAAAAACTGGACGTGGCACTCAGTGCTATGGTTTGGTTGACAGAGTGATGATCAATCAAAGTTTGGACTCGATGATCTTGGAGGTCTTTCCTGACCTAAATGATGCTGTGATTCTGTGAGATGGGTCATGAGCCTTTCTTGAGGGGACTGGGAGACAGTGGAGACCAGAAATCTGGGAGAGTCCATGTGTGAAAATAGCCAGGCTGTCTTTGGAGATGCAGGTGGACAGTCAGCCCAGGCAGTGGGTGAGCAGGAGCTCCAGCCCCCCGTGTGTTTGCGTTGTTGAGGAATTACCCAGTGGCTGGAAGCTGTGGCATCCTGAGTTCCAGACAGGGCTCAGTGCAGGGCATTTAACCTACATTTGAGATCTGTCTCTGGGCACATTTGCTGTTGGGTACAGAGTGGCACATGTGGGACAGGAGAGCATTTAGTGTCAGGTGCTGGCAGCCCCCACGGTCCCTGGGGTTTGTTTGTGGTGTCAGTGGGATGTGGCTGCTCTGGACTGGCAGCAGCGCAGAGGCAAGAGGGGTTTGCAGCATTAGCATGCAGATCTGCCAGAGAAGAACAACAGGATTGCTGCCTTGGCACAGGCCTCCTCCAGAATGCCAGGAGCTGGATGTTTGTCAGCCCTGCTTGGATGAGGGCTCTGACCAGTATCGAGTTGCTGCCTTGGATCTGGCACTCTCACACTTGGATGCTGGTTCCTGTCTGAGTCACACTGGAGAACTGTGGCCTTTTCTGGGAGAGGTGCACATCCATGGATGCTTGGCTTTGCACTTTGCTGTCATCTTTCCATCAAAAATTTCACTTGTTTTCTGGTCCACATTTCCTTTCTCTGCCTGGATCCCTCAGAGAGGGAGAGAGCCTCTCTTCTCCTCCAGTAACAGCTTGCTCCCAAGAATGTTTGTTTTCCATTTCCTGAACTGCATCCTACAGTCTGATCCCAGGAAGGCTGGGACACGTGCAAAATTGCCCTTTTGGCCTGAGGAAGTTTATTCTGTCGTGCCTTTGGTGCAAGGGGCTTGTCCTGCTCTAGAGGAGCCAAGTGATGGCAGTTCCAGTCAAATATGATGTGTTGACAGTGAGGAAACTTTCATGGTAGAAATCCATGCTGGAATTCATGAGAAGTTCATTTGGTTGCCTTTGTTCACAGGTGCTGAATTTGGTCTCTTCTCTGGAGCTTGGGGGTGATTGTGGATCTCGTGGTCTCCTGCCCTGGGTGTTTTGGGGAGCTTGCAGCATCACTCTGAAACTGTTAGTGTAGGGTCTGGGGGGAGTTATTCCAAATAATTCCAATGGATACAAGCAGTGGGATCTGGCCTGTTGTACCTGGAAGCAAAAAAAGTAAAAAAGGGGACGGGAAAAGAAAAGCAAGGGAAAAAGATACTTGATAGATGTTAGAAAACACAAAATTAAAACTGATTTGTTCTCCCCACCACACGGCGCTCACTGGCTGCTCTGACTTTAACATCTTTATCTGGATTCTTTTTTTTCCTCGAGTAATATTGAGAGGATTACCTTTGTTGGCCCCTGGGTAGTTGCTGTGTGATTTTACTGTTATTAAATCTATTGTAAACTGCTTCATTATTCCTGACTCAGATTCTCTTTCCTCTAATCCTCCCGCCTCCCTGGTAGAAATCCCGTGGCAAGAACCCTCAGGAAGTCCGGGAGAGGGCCACAGTCCTGCAGACAAAATTTGAAAATCACGTCCACTCCAGCGAGGGCACGGTCCGGTCGGCAAAGAAAGGTCGGTGAGTTTCCTTCCACTGATCCCACAAGGGCTCAGAGGAGCTGCCAGGGTTTTCTTCTGGGGCACAGCAGCAGGGAAAAGGCCTAGAAGAAACATTTTGGGGCCGTTGGGCTCTGCAGGGGGTTGAGGCAGGCCCAGAAGGCTTTGTGGTGATATTAAATGTTAATTTCTGGCGTTCCCATATTACGTGCAAATGAGATTTAGTCTTGGCTTTCAGTGGGATTCACAGCCAAGGGCTTTGACCCAATCACAGGAGCAAGGGGGTTGTGTGTGTTATGCTGGGAAGGGGATGAGTGACTTCCTCCACCACATCCTGCTGCAATTCCCATCAGCTGCCTCCAGTTCACACCAGGGGTGAATTAGAAGTCTGAAAGACAGGATGCAACACTGACCTGGAAAGGATCTTGGATTGGAGCTGGTTGTGTGGGATGGGAGATAAAAGAGAGAAGGGCAACAACTTAAAAAGGCAGGAAGAATAAAAACTGGGATGGACTTGATAATTGTAGCTGTGTACAAGTCTGGGGTTTGATGTGCCATCTTTTCCAAGCAGGATGCACAGGAGCTGTCACTGAGCAGTGTAAGAGACTCTGCTCTTCGTCCTCTCAGTTTGGAAAATCAAGAGGAAGACAGATTTGGGATAAAGATTAAAATCTTGCTGGGGATGTGGTAGGAAAAGAAACACCCAACTGTCCCCTGAGAAGAGCCAAAAAGGTGGTGCAGGGTAAGCACTGTGGGAAGTCAGGCCCCAGAGGTCCTGGGCAATTACTTGGAATTTGACTGTGAGTTACTGAGACAAGTCCACAAAGTGCAAACCCTGCATGAAGGAGACTAAGCCATTCTTGCTGACAGTATTTAGGAGGACTGGAGCCTTTCCCCTTTTTTGAGTCTCCTCTTCCCACATCTCCCTTCCTGATTGTTTTCTTTTTACCTCATTGCTCTGAGTCAAGTCCTGCTCTCTAAGCTAGTGTAGAAATTGTTTCAGTTCCACAGCATTCCCAGTTGAGGGGGGTCCTGGTGAGATGAATTTTAATGGTCTGCATCATTCCTGTTTACCATTCTGTGTACCTGCTGTGTGCACCTGCATACAGGTGTGGGACAGGTGTGCCTCATGTGCTCACCTTCTGAATTCACCTTCCAAGGGGCCCAAAACCATATGGGGAAATTGCTCTTGGAGTTACACAATGTCTGGAGAAACTGGAGAAGTGGGGGCTGTTCTCAAGATAAAAGTTAAGTTCAGCATGAAAATGGTTTGGAGTCTTGAAAAGTGACTGTTCAGGAGGTCACAGGTGCTGTTTTTTTTCTGAAAGTTGTACTCCCTTCTTAGGTGATGACACAGCAGAGCAACCAGAGTATCTCCTGTGACTACCTGCTTACCCCAATTATTCTGCATGCTTTTGATTATGTGTGGCTGTACTGAGGGGCAAAGGATTTGAAATTCTGCTGTTTCTCCCCCCACCACTGCACATCCCTGGGCTGAAATCTCACCCCACCTGCAGCAGTTGCAGTGCTGATTTCAGACCCTTGGGGTTTCCAAACACCTTCCTCCTGCACTGAAAGGGTTGGACTTGCTGCACAAGCAGCTTGCACCCATTTTCAGGTGTGTGGTGTAGTTTTGTAGCTGCTCTTTTAAACCCACAATCTCAAAGCATGTGAGTAACATGATCATAATCCTTCATTCTGCCTGGATGAGCTTCTTGCTGCTCCCTTGGGATTTCTTGTATCCCATGCAAACTTCTAACCTGAAATGCCTGTGACAGGAACAAGCAGTGAATAACTCTGGTCACACCTAAAAAACCTCTGTGGTTCCTCTCTACCCAGTGTCACTGTGCACACACCCACCCACACACACTTGTTGCTGACCTCAGCATTAATAACTTCTTTAGCCACAGAAAAGAAGCACAGAAAATACATCAGGAAATGCTGAAATGTTGTGCATCCCATTTATCTTGTAGAGGAGCACTCCACCTCTTTTTCCAACTCTGCTATCTACATATGCAAATTTTCCACTGCTGAGTGGCTTCCATAAGCCCCTCTTCCTCCCCTCTGAGCCAGGCATCATGAATAATTAACATGGCAGCTGGCTTTTGCTTTCATGGCAGACAATCAATTGGAAACTGTGCCAGAGATGCATTTGTTTCTCTCTCTTTTTCTGTTTTTCCCCGTTTTCTGACCTAGTCAATGTTAATAAGCAGTGTTTGCACTGCAGCCTGCTTTCAAAAGGCGAGTGGCTCCCTGCCCGCTCTCCCCTTCTGGCTCTGGGTCCCGTGTTTTTCACACTCAAATCAAATGGTTCAGGGAAGGTGCTGCCCTTCAAACTTGATTGACTGATCAGCAGTGAGATGGGTGGGAGGAGGGGTCTGGCTGGGCCCTGCTACCTGAAGAGTGGAGCCCCTTTTGGGAAGTGGAGGATGCTCATCCCAAGGCTTTGCATGGTGATAGGTGCTTCATTTCAGAGCTGTGGGGCCAGAAAGAGCTCAGGGGACTGATCCTGTGTGCCCCTGAGTTACAGAGAGGGCAAGGAAGCAAACCCTGCTTTCCCCCTCCTCATTTCCCAGTTTTACAGCCAGCAGTTGAGCATTTTGCTTCCTCCTTTCTGTCCTCAGTGCCCGTGTGTGGAGAGGGACAGCAGAGTCACGGGAGCCGAGCCCAGGGGTGGGCACAGCGCTCAAACCCGTGGTGGTTTTGGTGCACCCTTCCCTCCTGCTCCCACCTGCTCTGGCAAAGTGCCTCCCAGTTTATCCAGCCGTGCTGAGGCCATGCCCTGGGGCCAGTGCTGGGAGCTGGCTGCCAGCTGAGAGCCTGGTGAACAGGTTATGTCACCTGCCTCCCTTTCATATCTCATTGCCCGCTCGTCCCCTGTTAAAAATAACAACAAACCAGCCCAACTAACCCCCATCATACACAGAACATGCTGGCTTTTTTCTTTTCTTCCTTTGATTTTCCACACTTATATTTCCTGGAGAAAAATGGGGATGCAGAGGTGCAAAGGACCAATCTAAATCCTCTGTCTTACATGAGCACAAGTCCAAATCCCACTCCAAGCCAGTACATGTTACCTTAGACTTGTGTTGGTGTGGCAAAAACTCTCAACAGCTCAGGCAGTTTGTTCCTGTGGCATCAAGATAAGGAACCCTGTACATGAATTATGGCCTGACCAGCACTGCTACCAGTCTTTGTGAGCTGTTTTCCTAAAGCTCTGTCTCTTTGATCACAAAATCATAAAAGAATTTCAACTTAAAAAAAAAAAAATCCAATAAAGCGTTCAGTATCTGGCCACTCTAATTGCACATAAAAGCCAGAAAACATGGCTCTGGCAACACTGAGAGGTCTAAAGACCTGATAGTAAAGATTTTAAAAAGAATCTCATCCACAAAGGTCTTCATTTCAATCTCGTGGGTGCTGTAATGAACATCTCAGCTCTGAGCTGCTTGGAGGTGAGGCAGTTTCCTGGGCTGGGATTGTGACCTGCAGGTCCAGCCAGGCTCTCAGTTCAGCTCTGGGTTAGTGCCTTGCAGTTTTGTGTGCTCTGACTCACAGCTGGATCTGGCAGATGTCTGTCAGGACTTTGGGAAGAGGGGAGCCTTTGACACTTTGATTCTCTAAGTCTGATCTGGGGAGTTGGTACCAGCAGCTTTTCCTCTCTGCACGACTGTGGGAGGTGAGCTCAGCCTTCATAATAACGGGATCTTTAGTATCAGCCATTTCAAATGCTGTGAGGCAGACAGCTGTATTAGCTCCAGTGGGACTGAATTCAAAGCGGGAGCAAGTTCCTATTGTTCCCTTTGAAGAGTTACACCTTCTCATAGGTGAATTTGACCAATAACTTTATGAAAAAAAAAGCAGCAGAACGGGGTTTTTGAGAGCATTTGAGCTGGTTTATAAGCCCTCAGAAGGATGGCCTTCAGACGAGACACTGAGACAGTATTTGGAATTTAGCATTCTCTTTTTTTGGGAAAACACAGGTCTCTCGGTGCTCAGAAGCCTCTAAAAGAGAAGCATTGTGAAATTGGGAAGAAGGTGCAAAGAACTCAATCTTTTCTTCTCATCGATTGGGAAAAGGAGTTCGCTTTGCTCAGTAAACAGAGCTTTGATGGATTCCCTGGGTCCTTCCAGGAGCTGATCTGCTAAAATGACATTTTTATTACTGTTCATAAACTCCAATCTCCGGCTGCTGCCAAGAGATTAGACATAAGCTGTGGGCAAACTTGCTGGTCCAGTGGCTCAACAGGCAAGGGCAGGAGAGGTGAGACTTTAGAGCTCACTGCTGTCGGGAGTGAGAGGGAGAGGAAGATGCACGAGGTGGTTTGGAGTGAGGGCTGGGGGGACACAGGAGATTTAGCAAGCAGAGGAGCAGCAGGGGATTGAGGGGAGGCATTTTCTGAGCTGCAGAGTTTCCTCCCTGGAAGTCCCTCTATTCCCAGAGCAGGGGCCAGCCCGGGTGTAGTTAACGTTCTGGGGACGGGGAGGAGCAGAGGTAGTGCTCATATTAGTGGATGATTGTCTTTAGAGCAATGAGCCCTGAGGGAAGGGCATTACAGGAATATAAAGATGGGAAGGGAAATTTGCACACAGTTCTATTATTTTTCCCTTTTGAGAAGGTGAGCTCTGTTCTCAGTGTGCTGATGAGTCAGGAAATCCATCCGGCTCTCAGATATTTATAAGGGACTAGCTGGTAACTGGTGAAAAATGCATGGACTACTGGGACTCTAATATCAGAGGAGTCTTCCTGTGCCATCTCCATGCTTCTCTTTCTTTGTCCCTGCATCTCTGTTCCCACTTTTTTCTTATCTGCTGCCACTCAGTGTCAATGACTCTTGAGAGACGTGCTACAAACTCACCTTTTGTGGCCAAAGGAGCAGCCTAGCAGGAGGCAAACCCAGTGCAATTCGGTGGAGCTTTGTTTCAGTTCCTAACACCTCCCCAGCACCTACCTTCCCCTTTTGGGATTGTACCAGTTCTGTGCAACCTTCACAGGTTTTTAACATGCCAACCTTTTCTGCCAGCTGCTGACCAGAAGGTGTCCCAAAGGAGCAGACCGATGTCCTTTCAGCTGGAGCAGCTGAATCTCTAAGTGTGTGTGTATATATATATANGCACTGCAGTCTTTCATTTGTGCCTACACCACCTATCCCAGGGAGCTCAAGCACATCTTCCACATCAAATCTCTCCACCTGGGTCACGTGGCCAAGAGCTTTGGGCTCAGAGATGCCCCCCAGAACCTGACTGCTCTTCCAACTGCAGGCTCAAAGAAGAAGACCAAGCCAAGACCAAAAAGGTAGGTCAGTCTGATGTTCCTGAGCCAAGGAACATCAGGTGACACTCTGTGCTGTGCTTTGCTCCTCAAGGTGGTTGGGCTTCTCCAGGAACCGAGTGTAAATCAAAAAGCAGATCTCTTGGTAGAAATGATCCTTCTGCAAACCTGCAAAAGGTTTTTTTTTCTGCAAAATCCTGTGGGATCTCTCCTGAGAATAGCCTGCAGCAAGCCCAGAGTTGCAGCTCTATCCCCTCTAGTGTGTGCTCAGGGCTGTTCTGTGTAAGGAGCTGGAGACTCCCTGATGCTGCTGGAGGAGCCCTGACCCCTCTTCTGTGCCTGCAAGGGAGCTGAAGGTGCTCAGTGCATCTGATCCTGGCTGCTCTGAGTTGGTTCCACAGGACAGATAATCCTCTCTTTTGGGATCAAAACTCGAAGGACATGCTCTCTTCCCTAGAGCAATGGCAGGATCCAAACCTCTGCCTTGCCAGTAGAATCATTGCAATAATTCAAAGGAGGAAAATCTTTTCTCTTTATCAGCATCAATTGTGACTCCTTCCGTGTAATTGTGGCTACAAACTCAGTTAGCAAGCCTTAGCCATGCAATTAAAGCACTAATCCACATAATTGTTCCAGGGCTGGGCGCTTCTCTTGCACATGCACCTATCCTGTGAAAAGAAAAAATGCAAGGGGAAGGGATTTTACAATAAAAAGTTGGAGCCTGCATTGTCCTGCTTTCAGCAGCCACCAGGGACAGGCCACTGCTCTGCCTCCTGCTCCAGCTGACCCTCCTCAGCAGATGGGCAACAGGATGGGAATGCCCCTGTGAGCAGGGGATTTAAGGGAGCTTTATTTCGGGAAGAATAGCCTGATTAGCTGATAAAGAGCATGTAAGATGGTATGGGGTGGGCTTTGATGTCTTGCTGGCCCAGCAGGGTGTCAAGCTATGACTGACAGTAGCGTGTCACAGGATTACTTGGCCTGTAACAATGCCTCTCTCTGTTCCTGTGATGTTGCTACTCTGTTAGAGCTACTTTTTCCCTTGTTACAAACCTCTTTTAGACAGGGGTTCCTCCTCCCCAAGTCTTCATCCCATTATAGCCCAGACAAGCTCGAGATACAGTAGGTATTTACACGCAGGATGTGTGGGGTTGGGGGATGTGGAGGTGTTGGAACAAATGGTCTGAGAGTGATTTGAGAGCTCGTTTGCACGTGGATCACAGAACTGCAGCTCAAGGAAAGTGGGCAGACTTTGCAGAGCTCTGTCACAGCTCAAGCTCCAGATTTCAAATCCGGGAGCATCTGCAAAGTTAAGACCCTGCAAAAAATAGCCAAAGTTGTGATGTGCAACAATTGTTCCTGCCTGTGAAACTTGGTTTTAATCAGCTTTCTCTGTGTGTGCTTAAAAAAAAATAAATAAAGAGAGAGGGTGTATTAGTATTTATAGGATAGTTTAGAGAAAGTGAATATCAATTCAAATTCAGTCTGCACTTGCATAAATCCAAGATAATGCTATTAACTTAGAGAATTGCTTTTGATTTCACACTGACAAAGCAGAAAGCAAAACTTAGCCTGCCATTTAGAAGACAAATGGTTTCTAATTGTAAAATGCAAGGCTTGAAATTATAACAGCACAGTCACAGAGCAATCTTTTTAATTATATTTCTCACATGATGCTGTGAGTGTTGGTTGTCCTATTACACATTGTCTCCCAACATCCGATACTGGTTTTTAATCAGGCTGCTCACTAAAGCCTCATCTCTCAGCACCTGCCTAGAGAATAAAGAGCAGGCACTCCAGGTTGAAAGTGGGGTAAAGGCAATCATTAAATGTTTCCTTAAGAGGACAAAGAAAACTTTTCATTTCTTTTGAAGTCTCCTTTTGTGCTTCGCACCTCCTTGGAGAGCCTGCTGGGGGAAGGTGAGACAGTGAGAGGGAGCAGCCAGGTGTGTGATGTTTCAGTGCTGAAATGTGGGAGCAGCCCTCTCCTCCATGCCCGTGTAAACTCCCATGCATTTTGCAGAGGTCTTTGTGCAAACCAGCTGTCCCCTTAGCTGCCGTGGATCTTGCAAAACCCCACCTGAAGACGGACAAATAATTGCTCGTGATGTTTTTGGAAAGTTGCAATGCTGTGTTCAGGTGAGAGATGAGCACACGAACCAGATACTGCATATTGAATTTCAGTACATCAGCTTAGTCAGTGTCTGGGCTCATGCTTTGGCTGCAGGGTAGAGGCAAGGAAGCTGATCCCACTTCCATGGAGGGATTAGCTGTCCTTGGTTCACCGTGGAGTCACAGCACGCCGAGGAAGTGGCTGACAGGCCAGATAGACTTGTCTTTTGACTCCTTCACAATGCAAATGCCAAAGACCCACTGCCATTCCACCATGCATCCCTGTGCTGCTCAGGCTTTTGCATTCTGGATCAGTGGGCTTTCGTGGGAATCTCTGGCAGCTGAGGGTCTGCTTTCCCTTTGAAATCAGGAAGGCCAGTGTGTGCCCCCAAAGGCTTTCACTGCAGTGAGGAGTTGCAGCTTAATTTGGCTTTTTTGTGAGTTCAAGCCCTTACAAAGAAAGATGACTCTTTAGTTCAGCTGATTCTGTGGAACTCCCTGCTACAGGACTTTTTGATGCAAGAAATGCTCAGAAAGATTGAATTTACTTGTGAGTATCAAGAATTGCTACAGCACATGCAAAAAGTGATATAAAAGCAAAGGTGAAAACCCCCTCATGCTTCAGAGTTTAAGTCCAACCCTCAAGTAAAATGGGATCTGGAAGAGATGTTTGAGAGCACTGCTGTACATCATTATCACATTGCTCTGATGTGGAGATGGGCATGGCCTGAAGGCTTTGGCTGCAAGATCATTGTGTTAATTCATTCTTCAGCATGGTCAGATAGAACCAGACAACTCCTGGGAAACAGACCTTGTAGCCCTGTGTCCTCCACATGGCCAGGGCAGCAGTTTCCTTTGGGTGCAAACTCGTAGCCTTTTCCCTTCTCTCCCCCCTCACATCCTTGGTTCCACTTTTGAATATCTTGGCATTGACAATTTTGAAAAAATACAGGGCTTGTGACTCAAGGCTGCAGCTGGGCCTCCCTGCACAGCAATTGTCTCATCATTAGAAGCACTTTGCTTGCCAGTTTTTATGTGCACATTTAGAGCTTTCCTAGTATCACTTAATTAGTCAAAATGCAACTTTGGAATTCTGCCTACTGGGAATTTCACTTGGTTTGGGCAGTCTGCTCTAGAAAGCCAAACTGGAGCTCAGGTAAGAGCATGTATCCATGGGCAAATGGAGCCAGAAATGAGAGTAAGAGACATGGCTGCTGTGAAAGGAAACATCCCCATCACTCTTCATTAGGGCAGTTCAGGGACACAGGTGAGTCCTGGCGACCACATCATGATATTATAAAAGAAATCCTTTTATGAAATTAAAGTTTTATAGTTGTAAAATCCATCTGATTGTTTCCTGCATACAGCAATGCCCTTTATTACTGTCCTGTTCCACTGTGGCTGCAGCACAGAGCCTTTGCTCCATCTCTAATCAAGTTAACAGTGCTTGCCCACAGAGCTGGAAAACCTCTGTGCTGGGGGCTGTGCACCAAAAATTATCATCTCTCTCTAATTGAAATATGTTCTGTCCTCTGGGCTGGGAAAGGGCCTGACAGAAGCAAGAATCCTGGGAGGATCCCAGCCTCCCAGTGCTGCTTTTGTCCTTTTTTCCATAGGGTGAAGAGCAAGGGATGGCAGTGACAGTGAGACTGGGGTTTCTGTGTGCTGAAATGCATTTGACTTCAGTAGGGCAGGGTGGGCTTTGCTGTTCAGCACATCCCAGCATGGAGACCACCCTGCCCTGAGTGTTCTGGAACAGGCTTGCTGCTCATTCTGCCTGGGTAATAATTTTCCTTGATCTTCTCAAGCATCTGCATCAGCTGGGAACAGAGGACCTGGGCCATCTGTTGACCTGTCGAGAGCAGTGTAGGATTGCTGATGGATTTCTTGCCCCCACTCTGCAAAAACAACAGCAGCAAAACCAACCCAAACAGGGTTGCATTGGCTGCAGATGGTTCATGCAATGCTATAAGTAGGAAAAGCAGGTGTTGCAGCAGCCTTGGCCCAGAGGTAACCCAGCTCTGCTGCTGGCACAGTGTCAAGGAGCTGTTGGAGATGCTGTCAGGCAGATTGATAATGCAATCCACGTTGAAATGTTTCCTGATAAATGGAACGGCCTCCTCGGGTCTCCTCCAAAGACTCATCATGAGTTCTGGGACTGTGTGTCAGAACTTCATCCTCCTCCTTCCTCAGCTGGAGCAATTTGGGAGCCTTTGGTTGCTGCAGGTGCTGGGAGTTGGTGAAAGGTCACTACACCTGTGCACTGCATTGCAGCAGCATCTCACACAGCAAGACAAAGGAGCAGGCAGCGATGCCAGCCAGGTTGAGACACCTCCAAGAACAAGCTCACTCACCACTGAGGTGAAAAGATGAGCAGAGGCATCTTCTGAGCCAGCAAACAAGAGCCAGGAGAAGGAGATCAGTCCAAACCATTTGGATTTCCTCAGAGATGGAGGGTTGGGCAGCATCCCTAAGATCCCAGTGGCTCCCGGGTGGGGAGGGGGAGCAGCACGCTGAGAATAGCTCTGTAGGTGGGTGTAGAAGGGAACTGAAGCAGAGGAAAGAAGGATTTTACTCTTTCATTCACGGGACACTTTTTCTTCCAGATGTTCCTCTCCTGCCTTTTCATCATTCAGTGATGTATTTAGCAAGATTCACAAGTTCCTCATGTTTAAACAGTGAATAGAATTCCAGTTTTCTGGAGGAGAACAGATTTCTTTTTTTGTCTTTAATACTTCGGCCTGGTCTTTTCCAGCCCTTCAGGAGATCACAAAGTCATCTGGGGACAGTTCCTCTTTTTCCTTACTGTCTCTCTGCTGAGGGTCTTGGTACCAGCTTTTGTGAGGTTGCAGCTTAATTACAGATGTGCACAGGCAGCTCTAAACCTGAGTCTTCTATTCCTTCTTCTGTCTCAGTATACCATGATACCCAGACATGAGATCACAGCAAGAGATGCTCATAATCCATGTGTTTTTCCAGTGATGGGAACATGGGTTCTGTCTGTGTTGCAAATACATCTTTACATTTACAGCCTTTCTGTGAAGCTTTTTTGCCACAGTTATCACCACACAGCTCCCTTAAATTAATATCCCACCAGCCCTCAGCAACAGGGAAAACACAGGGAGGTGGGAGGATGGACATGGAGGCCAAAGAGATTCAATACCTTGCCTAAGGATGCTCAGGGGTGAGTGTTAAGGGCTTGCTCAGTTCCCCTGGGCTTTGTCTCATAATGTTGGTGAGGAAAGGTGCCCTGTGGTTATCTTGCTGCTCTGGCAGAGCCCCAGAGACTGTCACCAGTTGGGCAGAGAGGGGAATTTACAGCTTTACAGCAGAAATCAGGGCTCCTGACCTGGGGCAGTTTCCTGGTGTGCTGTCACTGCAGGCTGGTGCTGGTGCTGTTCCCTGTAGCTCTTCCATCTCCTGGTTAAATGGGGCCTTGACAGCTGCTTGTCTTCTGTCCTGTGATGAGCACAGGTTCCACAGCACAACTCCATTGATTTTTGTGGCCCCAGGTTAGAGGGAGAAAGCTCCCTTTTCCCTGCATCCCTGCTTTTCTGTGTACAGCTGATCACCTCAGCAGGGAGTATTGATTTACTAATTGGGCAGCAATTTCACCTGATTGATAATAAAGTGTTGGACAACCTCCCTGCTGAGCTGCAGCTCAGCCCGGCAGCTACTGGTGGATTCCTTGTCCTTTTGCAGCAGAGAGTTCCCTGTTGTTAGGTAAACTGGTCTGTTGCTTGGAAACCCAGGAATTACTGTAGGAAATGCTTGGAGACAACAATCAAAATGTCAAATAGGAACTTCACCCACTGGTGGAGGGGGCTGAGCAGGGGATACACCTGCACAGGCTGTGGGAAGGGAGCAAGCAAATACCCCAGGCAGCCAAGAGTTCACTTCCCTTGTCTTCCCTGTGTGTTTGGCCTGTTGAATGTGTTGATCCATTGCTGCAGCCAGAAATTCTTCCTTCAATTCCTCAATGCCCGGCATGGGTGTGGACACCTGAAGGGGCTTTGAGGCAGTGCTAGAAGGTGTCACCTTCAGGACTGCTGAGTCCCTTGTGTTGTCACCAACTGCTGTTCAGGTCCCTCGTGTTCAGAGGGACAGGCAGGTTTCTGTTCTGTTTTTCTGCAAACACCTGAGATCTGTTACAGGTCCTGACTAGAACGTGCTCAGAGAGGTGCACCCTGGAGGTGTTCAAGGCCAGGCTGGAAGGGGCTCAGGTTGGACCTGGTCTAGTGAAAGGGTCCCTTCCCTGTTTAGGGTCCCTTCCAACCCAAACCAGTCTGTGACTCTGGTGGTAAGGAGGAGAGTGGGACATGCCAACACCAGTAGCTGTGGACACCCTGTTGTGCCCAGGACCATGGGAACGAGGTAGGCAATGACTGATCTGCACCCCAGAGATTGTATTTTAAATAACTGAGGGTGAGATTTGCCCAAGGTTATAGAGCAGGACAGTGGCAGAACTCATGGTGGGAAAATGCTGAGTGGGTTTTTATATTTATAGCTGGCAGTTTAGGGCTGCAGGGACATCCATGTTGGAGTTTGGTGGCCAGGCAAAATGCAGCTACTCTTGCAAAAGCCAGTCTCTGGAGAGAGAGGCTGTGAGGTGCATGTGATGGCTGCAGGACACTGCAAGAAAAGAAAATCTGTTGGATCTGTTTGGTTTAGACTCATGACATGCTAATTTTTTCCCTGGTTTGTATGGGAAGGGGTTGTGTTTTCAAGCTCTGGATTTAAGCTGTGTTTATAAAGTGTTTCTATTGTTCAATGTCATTGGGCTGTTAGATTATTATTATTATTATTATTATTATTACTACTATTATTACTTCCAAACTGCTGTGTCACCTCATTCATCAGCCTTCAGGCACACAAGCTTCCCTCCTTCTCCCCACCACCCCTGCAAGAGCATTTGTACAGAACAAAGGCTTGCTTTGAAAAACACCGTGATGTTTACCACCTTTGTGAAAGCCAAAACCTGTCACAACAATACCGAATTTTGCATGAGGCAGAATTTCAAATCAAGCCTCAAGGAAAGGGAGCTGCTCCTTCTCTAACGTGCAGCTGTTGGTGGCGTTGCAGGAACCCACCCAGCAGGACAAGGGGTTCTGAATTCCTTCATTCCTTAATTCCTCTGCTCTTCCCCCTGCCCAGGCCTGACCTGCTCAGGAAGACCCCGGGCAAACAGCGCCTTGCAGAGATCCTGTGCTCTGAATATTCCAGTGGGATGGACGCTGCTGGAGCCAAGGTCAAGAGGAAGAAGAAGAAAAAGCAGAGAAAAGCTGGCAACCAGCAGATTCCAACATAAGCCAGGCCCTTCCAGTCACTGGCTGCAAAAGCTGCTTGAGTGCCTCAGCCGGGGGGCAGGGTGACCTGCCAGATCAGCTGAGCAGTTTCAATTTATCAGGCAAATGTGGGAGGGATCCTGGGGATCTTGGCCTCCTCCCCTTCATTCCATAGGTCCAAGTGGAGTGGAATCTAGGCGTGTCCTGTTCTACTGCTGCAATTAAATGTGGCCTCCTGAAGGTGCACCGTGTTCCTGAGATGGTTTTTTAGCAAGAAAAATTAAAAAAAAGGTTAAATATGATTTTCAGAGAAACGTGATGTGTGTGCAGCGTAGAAGTGAGACAAGTTTGGGCAGGCAGGAGGTGCTTTTCTGTTTAAGGAACACTCCACAATCCCTTCACTTGCTGTTTCCAGCCAGGCAAACATGGCAGGGGAGGTGTCCCAGGAGCACCAGGGAGAGGGGAATCTGCCCTGTCCCCTGTCACTGTAAAGGGAGCACTTCTGCTGCTGTCTCAGGTAATGAAGCCACATTGCTGCCACCTCCTCTCCTGTCCTCTGTGCACTGGGCAAGGTCTGTCCCTGGTCACTGTTGGTCAGAAATGGCACCTGCAGTGATGCCAGTGGCAGGACTGTGGAGAACTGTTCAGTGCAGTGACACACGGTCCCTTTGGGGCAGAGCTCATGGGCACAGAACGTCCTGTCAGAGCTCCTGAGCTGGGGAACAAACGTTGGCCCTGTGGGAAGGAGCCAGAGTGGGACCCAGCAGTCTCCAAACTTCTCCTTGCCTGCAGCATGTTGTCATTCCTGATTCTGTAACACAGAGGGAGTATGAGATGTCTCACCTCTCTGAACATTACAGCCTTTGCAGGCTCTTGCCAGTGGTGACCCAGCCTTTTGGGGTTCTCTGCCTTGCCTGGGCCTGTTCTGAGCTAATGGATTTCACTTCTTGCTTTTCCCATTTGCCATCCATCTTGTTCCCATCAGAGAACTGGGACACTGGGAGAAGGGGGGCAGGATGGCCCCCAGTGTGCTGGGACTGGGCTTGTTCAGCACAGTCTGTGAAATGAAACCCAAACTGCCCTGTCAGTGGGAAAGGGCCCCCAAAGCCTGCAGATTTCCCAACTCTCCCAGCTCCTACAGGTGAGCACCCACCTGTCCCCCTCCACGTTCCTCCCTCTGCTTCTTCCAGCCCTTCCTAGAACACAAGCACCAAGCAAGGCACAGGTGAGAACAGCACAAACCCAGCCAAAACACAACTTTCTGCTCCCTGTAGGTGTCTTCCTTGAGGAAAGGGATGAGGAAGAGCAGCCCACCCATGACCTGAGCCAGGCATGTTTAATGCAGGAGCAGAAAGTGCTCAAATAATGGCAATTTCAGACGTCAGAAGGAAGAAAAGTACTGAAAAAGGAGTATAAACAGATGAAAATGATGCCTTGTAAATGCAGAATTGAGGGCACCTACTTTGGGCTGTAGTGAGTCATACAAAGGATTGTAGGAGAGCAGCAATCAGCCCCAAAGTATTTAATTTCTGAAGTGAAGGTAACTTTTGAAACCAGAATTTTTATTTCCTCCCAGGCAATTATCAAACACTCCAATTTCACTGCAATACTTTTTTGAACACTTCTGAAAGATGATAGAAAGGCTCCAGTATCAAATTAACCATGATTTTGCAGAGAGAATGAAGTTACAAACATTTATTAGATTAAAATGAAGTAACAACAAAGCCCACCTGATTTTGTTATGAGAACTATTTGGAAGAGCAATCAGGTTTAAGGCAAATGTCAAACAGAAAAGAAACCCCTGAGGATGAAAATGACTCAGAATGATGCAGAGAGTGCAAGTTTGGGAATAATCTTGTGCATGAAGGGAAAATACATGACCTTCTCCTGGCTGACTGTCACGTAGGAATTAATAGGGACTATTGGCAAATTCATAATAGTAGGAAAAAAGGCCAGCAGCACATAGGTGAGAGACATCAGGAGATCTGATTGCTGCCTCTGTTAACTGGGCATGAAACAGTACAAATGATTATGAAGAATAAAGTGATTTAAAAAAAAAAAAAGATGAGCACCTTTTTCTTTCAGCTTCACCACCTTGAGCAGATAGGGCTGGATTGCTTGTGTGATTAGGGAAAGAGAGAGGAGGAGATTGTTGAATAAGAAAGTGTTAGAAGAAATGCACATGTGCCTGAAGTTAAGCTGAGTTTTCTCCTAATAAACTTGAAGGCTGATGAGCAAAATGTGTTTGAGTTGTGGCCGGGTGGGCAGGAGTCAAATTCTGCCCTTATTTACACTTGGGCAGCTCCAGATTGGCTCTGAGCTGGCTTCACCCTTTTGCACCACTCAATTCAGGAAGAACCTGGTAGGTTTGGGGTTGATTTTACTCAAATCAGCCTTTCATTCAGGCAGGGCAGGGTGTGGTGCTTGGAGCTGTGAGCTGCTGTAGATTTCCAGCATTTCTACCACCTGCAAATCTCCACCACCTGCAAATCTCCACCACCTGCAGCAGGACCAGGGTGTTGTGTGTGCAGAGCTCCCAAATCCTCTGAGCACCCAAATGCCAGAGGAGCAGCCAGGGGGGATCCTCGTGGCATGGAGCAGGTGGACGTTGCCCTGAACTGCCTCTCAGTTTGTCCCCTCTTGCTCTGAGGTACGTGGTGTGTGCTGAAGGGGTCCTGGCTGCGTGGGAGCTGCCTGCACAGCTGGCAGGGGAGGGGAGCTGGGCTTGGCAGTGTTGGTGGAACTGCAGCTCTGGTTTTGGCTTTGGTTGTGTTTGCTTGTCTGGATTGTGGTGGAGGGCAAGGCCCTCACTGCCCTGCAGCCTGGAGGGCTGGGTTTGGTCTGGAAAGTGGCATTGTGTAACTTTTCTACAAAGCTGCCTGTGAGTCAGACCAGGGCTCAGCTGGGTTTGCCTTCCCTGCTCTCACACCCTGAGATTGCAGGAGATGCTCTTGTGTTTTCTCTGCTCTTCTGTGGCTCCGTGTCCTTTAGCTGCAGTAGGAGCTCACATCCTCCTGTCCTCTGCAGCTCTGGAGCACCTTGAGTTCACACTGCAAGGCTTTGGATTAGGAGAAAGTGAGGAGGTCACCTTGGGGCAAGGGTCACAGTTAAACACCAGGGGCTGGTTCAGACACAGGACACAGCACTGGCCCCTGACTGCTGAGAGCACCATAACCACACAGGCTGGAAAGCAACAGAACCTCCCTGCTTACAGCACCTTCTTTTCTCCACAAACCTGGGGAGAGGGCAGGAAAAGCAACAGTGCTCTGGGCTTTCCATACTGACATAGTTTTGTTTGGTGCTCACATGAAGCCATGGAATATCTTGGCTAGAAACAATTCTGCTGATTGCAATGACTGTGTGTGTGCTGGCATGTCCAGCAGAGCAGCTCCTGCTGTGTCTGTTCCGAGGGTGCTGGTCCTGTGCCAGAGGGGAGGAAGGTGGCCCTCAAGCTGGGTAAAAGCCTGGAAGAGACCTGAGAGCCAGGGCTGTGTTTGGTGCTGGCAAACCCACTGCACCCTCTGGATCCAGAGCCTGGAGCTGACAGAACCCGACCAGCAGCAGCAGCTTGTCTGTTGGACTCTGTACCCTGGAGAAATCCATGGGGCAGAACTGCTGCAATGCTCCAAAGGTTTCCCTGCTGGGACTGGTGCTTCTGAACTGTTCCATTTTTTTGCTTCATATAATTTCAACCCAGCACAGCCTGTCCTACCCCCCGGGTCCTGCCAGGATTGTGCCCGCCTGGCACCATCCTCTGGAAACATTTCCAGCCTGCTCAGGGGCTGCTGTAGCTGCAAGGCCGGTGCTGGTGGGTTCTGCTGTGGGACACCGGCTCCCATCTCAGTCCCTGCACACAGGCTGGAGGTGAGGTTGGTTCTTCAGCAGGTTTTGAGGCTGCTGAGATCCTCCCACACACGATGCTGTTCATGTGGCAAGTGCGGTGCTCTCTGCTTAGAGTCTGTGGTTCTTCCCTAAACTGTTTTATCTCGAAGCTTGACTCTGCTGTGAGATCTCCTTGGCAGCAACAGCTCCAGCCCTCACGTCCCCTCTGCTCTTTCCTTCCCACCACGCCCAGCACAGCCATTCCCCCTTCCCAGGGCAGAGGTTTCCTCAGGACCCTGTCCTGCTCTGTCCTTCCATCCTCGTATCACAAACTGGACCCTGGCACTGTGTTATGGTGCTGGCTCAGACCCACTGGTACAGGGGAGTTTGCAGCTCCTTCCAGATGTGAAATGGCAAATTTAAATATTGCAATTACAAACGTGTAACGAAGCCTTGTACTTCATTAACGTAAGAGGAGGAATATGCTACGGCTACAAGGACAATTAAATATTAGAGAATGTCTTTGATTCACATTCCTGCTGTGTAAATGGGAGGAAGGTTGCTGTATGCTCCTTGCCTTTGCGCTCACAAAATGAAAAGCACACCCACTGCAAGTTGTCCTTTGATAGATTTTTAATATGATTTTAAAGAGTTTTGTTTGGCCTCATTCTTATTCAATGAGATTAATTTAAAGCACTTATCCCCTGGGTTTAAGTCAATCCATGTAGGATTTGGGACGGGGGTTGTTGCCCAGGGAGGGGGTTGTTTGCAGGCCTCTCTGAAAGACTCCTTTCCCACTTCATTAACCCCGAGCTGGGAGCGACCCCCCTTCCTCCTCCTCCTCCTCGCCCAGCCGAGGCCCGGGGATTTACCAAACTCCCCCATTCACATGCAAAGAGCCAGCCCCATCCACAAAGGCCGGGGGCTCTCGGCCCCAGGCGTGGCTGCGCATTTGGCCGAGCCGAGAATCGCCCTCCCCGCGGCGCTCGGGGGTGCCGGGGCAAAGCTCCCGGGACGGAGCCGGCCCGGGGGCACCGGGCTGGGACCCGGCCCGGGGAGCCGGCGAGGGCGATCTGGAGGGCCGTGGGTGCCGGGGGGGCTCCGCAGACAGCCGGGCCCGCCGGGGGGAGCGGCCGGGGCCGGGGGGACCCGCAGCCCATCTGTCGGCTCCCCGAGCCGGCGAGCCGCTGCCCGGCTGTCCCGGGCACCAGCTGCCGGGCCCGCTGGCCGCGGCCAGATGAGCGACACTTTTAAAGGGTGGAAACAATCCATTTTCCAAAGCGATCATTTAAAGCACTTAGGCAATTATACACTTAAGATTAGCGTTATTAATTCACCGGAGTCGCGGCTATCACCGCGCCGGGCTGCCCCGGTCCCCCCCGCTCTCGCCGACGGCCCCGCGGCCGGACCCGCATGCCGGCACTGGAGC
>VZSE01003041.1:0-10213 GCA_013398275.1 Promerops cafer
AAATAAAATAAAATAAAATACTAAAATAGTAAAACGGTGTTGCTAAAACAGAGCAGCTTGCCCTGGGTGTGAGTCAGAGTTATTCACCCTGGGGCAGGAATACAATTCTACCTCCACTCTCCCTGTAAAGCCACCCAGCTGTGTGAGGGCAGGGTGGATTTTGTGCTGTCTGGGCTTCCCTGACTGCCAGCAGAGCTCCAGCTGTGGGATCTTTATTGCTGCTGGTGACGTAAGAGACGCTCTGAGCCCGGCTGGAGCTCAGGCCCCGTGGAGATGAGTGGCTGCATCAGTGGTTAAAAAAAGAAATCAGCCTTTGAATTCTGAAAAGGGCATTAGATCAGAGAGCCCCAGCAAGAGCTGGTGCCATGATACCACTTGACAATCTCATTTTCAGAGCATATCAGCATTTTCAGATGTTTCCTGTGCTGCTGCTCCCCACGTAGCCTATTTCCAAGTCTGAGCTGCACATCCATGTTCTGCTGCAGCTGGAGAGGATTGCAAAGAAGTTTAAACTTTGGAGATGTCTGATGTGTCATTAACAGCTGGTCCAGCTCTGAGACAAACCTCAGACACCTCAGATCCTGGGAAGCTGAGAACATGGCTCAGGAACATGCACGGGGCTGTGGGGGTGTTCTGGGCACAACAAGAAATGCCTCTGCCTGCATGTCAGGGGGTATAAAGCAATGCCTCAGCCCAGGGCTGGACACTGTGTGCTCAGACTGAGGGCATCCCTGGGCACACAAGGTCAGGGAGTGCCCACACCTGGCATTCCTGGGCACCTGAGCCCTGAACAGCAGCACCAAACAGGGAAGAGACCAAGGGAACTGAAATTAGAACTGAGACCTTTCCCCACTGAATCTCCAGAAAACCTGGGCTGCTGAAAGCTGAATTCAGAACATGGAATTTACAGCCCCACACCTTTGCAAGTCTGCTCTGTGAATGACAGATGGATTTCCTTCTGGTTTTGGAAACAGTTAATTGAAATTCTGCTTTCTAAGCAAGGGCAAAAGGCTGCAAATTTTAAAATGCAAGTATTCAAGGCAGGATTTTTATTTTTTAATTGAAAGACTTATTTGTCTTGAGTTTTGAAAACAACCCAACATCTAAAGGGCAGGGTGAATTTGTGGCTTCCCTTTAAACACTGTAAAAGACATTGAATGGTGTCTGAAAATCTGCCTTCTTGAAACATGGCTTAGAGCTCGTTATTACTACTATTGTAAGCCTAATGTGACATTATTCTTGCTTATCTTCGCCCTAATGCGCTGTAAATCTCCATTCTGGATTAAATTAAAATATCCAAATGCCTTTCTTGGATGACTTGGGCCTCCTCTCCTGCAGCCAGAGATCTGGGATGATGTTCATTATTGTCTTCCAGAGTCTGGTAAATCTCTCCTCTTTCACAAGTATCTCAAGGGTTTGATTTGTGGATGGTCAGAAGGGCGGGGAAAGTCTTTTTCTTCACTTTCCTTCAAAGAGGAGATTCCAAACCTCTTCCACTGGGGGCACTGGAAGTAATTTCCCCTATTTCAACAATGCTAAACTTTAGCACACCCTTGTTTTTTTTAAACATACAGGATAAATACTCCCCCTGGAACATCTTTAATAACACTGGACTGGTCGGTGCTGGCTCCACCTTTCCAGGCAGGGTGACACTGGATGAGATTGTGCTGCTGTCCCCAAGCAGCTCAGCCAGTCTCTCAAACATCAGCTCGAACGGGGCTTAGAGATTTGCCATCAATCTTTTATTGGCTTCTCCTCACTGCATTCAGTTCAAGCTTTTCCTTTTCATCCTAAATGGCAAACAAATGCTTGGGAATGGTCATGTGTTCGTGGTCAAGCCTCGCTCAGAGAAAGGAGCTGAATTCCACGAGTGCATTTCCCTCTGCCAGCGCTGTCTGCCTGGGCCAGCTCCAGCCCTGCCTGCCCTGGTGGAACCCTGGAGCCAGGGCGAGTTCTGGGATGTGCACTGGGCCAGCACTTGGCTCCTTTGCTGGGAACTTCCTGGCCCTGACTGGTTATGAACTTCACAGGGAAACAGCTCCTCACTCCAGGTTCAGGCTTCACCCATTCCTCCCACAGCAGCTCTCACCCCTGAGTGTCCAAATGCATCCAGAGCATCCTGCCAACTCCAGGCAGCAGATGTGGATACCAAACACAAACAATGCTGGACAGGAATGTTTCTATGTGACAGTTTTTGGAAGGATAACGCAGTTCCTGCAAAATATAATTTTTCTGGGTTTCTACTTCTAACAAAAAAAAAGGAAACAAAATAGCTCATTTTGAATCAATCAGTGTGACTTGAAAGTGCAGCTGGATCCTGAGAGCACCAGGGGAGTTATAACTTGGGCCCACTTCATTCCTCTTTGATCATCCTCTGCGTGTCCCAGGAAGCAGATTCTCCTCTAACACATGACAGGAGATGGATTTGGTTCACCAAAACAACACTTCATTCCGGGAAAAAAAAATAAAAAAAAAATAAAAAAAAAAAGAAAAAGCAAAGAAAAAGCGCCAATTATCTGCTGCCTATCCTGATTCAGATCCTGCACTGGGACGTGGGAATTCCCACTAGCCAGAAACTCTGATATTTTCCTTATTTTTTGCGTGGTTTGTAAGAGAGAAGATTCTTCTGGGAGCGGAGAAACAAAGCAAACAAAAATCTCTTCCAGGCAGAGCAAGGAAGGCTGCCCAGAGCGTGGCGGTACCTGCGGGGACGATGACTCTCCTCTCGTTGGTGGTCATGTTGGGGGGAGGCCCGTTCTTCTCATCCATGTAGGTGCTGTAGCTCATGGGGTTGGACTCGGTCCCTGCTCCCACCAGCTTCCCACACTTGTTCACGCTGCAGTCCACGGGGGACTCCCTGAAAGGCAAAGGGAAAACTGGGTCAGCACCACTGGCCCTTCCAGCCCTGCAGCACAGGAGGGGGCTGCCTCACAGCCACGGGCACGGGCCCAAGGTGGGACATTCGGGCAGTTCCCTCGGGTGGGAGAGGCCATTCCTGACCTGTTACGGGGTGTCAGAAGGGGCTCTGTGGGGCACAAGTCTCACAGGGCATCTCTGGCAATGCAACCAGGTGGTGTCTCCAAGGGAATGGCTTCCAGAGAAGGCAACGTGTGCAGTGGCTCTGAAATACCAACACTCCCAAACCAGGTGAGGAGGCAGTGCCTGTTACAGCAGTCTGTGGGTTACACCTCACTCCCTCATCCCTGGCTGCTCAGTGCATTCCAGCAATCCTGCAGGCAGGCTGGGGGCTCCTGGGAGCCCCTGTCGGGCTGCTCCATCCTTTGTGGTGCTAAAACACCCCTCGTGTTGCAGTGGAGCCTGGCAGTGGCACACAGGTGCTCTGCCCACCTGCCCTGAGGTGTTTCTGCAGAGCTCACAGGGACACAGGAACGGCCCTTTCATGGCATTAAGAACCCGAAACACCCACCCAAAGTGACAGGGCTGTCCCCAGAGAACCCCCAAGGGCAGCACAGAGTCTGATTTATACAGGGCTCAACGGGACAGAGCCTGTCTGTTCTTGGAGCCTGCCAGAGCTCCAGGAGCATTTGGATAATGCTCAGGGACATGGTGGGATTGCTGGGGTGTCCTGTGCAGGGACAGGAGTTGGACTCAGTGATCCTTGTGGCTCCCTTCCAACACAGCCTGTTCAATTATTCTCTTGTCCAATTATTCTGTTGTTCAATTATTCTATTGTTCAATTATCCTATTGCTCTGTTATTCTCTTGCTCTGTTATTCTATATTCTCTGATTAGTAGTGCCACAGTTCACTACCTGGTGAGGAAATCTGGGAATCTTGGATGCCCCAGGCATGAGTCAGGAAATTCAGGCCGAAGTACTGGGTGTGAAAAGGGCTCTGGCCCCAGTTTAACTCCTGAGGTGCTGGAGTGACGAAGAGGGGACATCCAGCAGCTCAGGTGGCACCATGCTAAGGCCTGGCCTACTGCAGACCCTTGGGAAGCCTCTGGGAGAATTGTGAGCCTCCAAAGCCCAGAGAGGGAGCAGGGATTGTGCTTTTCTCCAGCTGCAGGAGCAGCTCCTGCCTTTCGTCCCTTCAAACCCCAGCACAGAGCCTGCCAGGCACACACAGCACATCCCATCTCAAGGGAAGGGCACATCATTGCCCTCACCTTTCCAGCGGGGGAGTTAGTGCACAACCCCTGCACAGAGCAAGCCCAGGCTTTAATCCCAGAGGCATTTCCAGGGCACTTTAGGCCAGGCTTTAACCCCAGAGCCGTCCTCCTCCTGTGCCAGAAGCCAAGAGCTTTGGGAGGGAACCATTCCCCCCAAGGTAAGAACGGTGACAGTGCACAAATCCCAGGCTCCGAGCTCAGCTGGCAAGAGTTCCAAGCAGGACACTAAACAAATTTGTCTCTTAACCTGAACTGGGGGGGAGGGAGAAGTGCCTGAAATTCAGTTATCATGGCCGGGAGATAAATGCTCCGCCGAGATATTCCAAGGCAGACGGTAATTTTTTCCTCATGTCTGACGAAGGGAATGTTGCTCGAAAATGGAAATAAGATGTATAACTTACACATGTTCGAATTTAAGGCTTTACTATTTCGCCTACTGTTTTTCCAGGCAGGGAACCAAAATCCACCTTCAGAGAGGCAACTGCTGAAGGCTGAATGTCGCCGAGGCAGCTGGGGAGAGGCTGAGGAGCTGCAGGGACATGGGGATTTCACAGGCTGAGTCCCCTGAGACCCTGGGGGATGCTCCTGGCAGGTGACAAAGCCGCCGCCTGCCTGGCAGGAAACGGCCCCGGGGCAGCACCGGGGAGCTGAGTCCTGCTGGGCACGGCCTGGGCTGGGGAGGGCCGGGGGCATCTGAGATCCGGGTGTGACAGAGTGATCCAGGAGGGACAGAGTGATCCAGGTGTGACAGGGTGATCCAGGAGGGACAGAGTGATGCAGGTGTGACACTGTGCTCCAGGTGTGACACTGTGCTCCAGGAGTGACAGTGTGATCCAGGTGTGATAGCGTGAGCCAGGTGTGACAGAGTGATCAGGAGTGACAGAGTGATCCGGGTGTGACAGNTGCTTGAAAATGGAAATAAGATGTATAACTTACACATGTTCGAATTTAAGGCTTTACTATTTCGCCTACTGTTTTTCCAGGCAGGGAACCAAAATCCACCTTCAGAGAGGCAACTGCTGAAGGCTGAATGTCGCCGAGGCAGCTGGGGAGAGGCTGAGGAGCTGCAGGGACATGGGGATTTCACAGGCTGAGTCCCCTGAGACCCTGGGGGATGCTCCTGGCAGGTGACAAAGCCGCCGCCTGCCTGGCAGGAAACGGCCCCGGGGCAGCACCGGGGAGCTGAGTCCTGCTGGGCACGGCCTGGGCTGGGGAGGGCCGGGGGCATCTGAGATCCGGGTGTGACAGAGTGATCCAGGAGGGACAGAGTGATCCAGGTGTGACAGGGTGATCCAGGAGGGACAGAGTGATGCAGGTGTGACACTGTGCTCCAGGTGTGACACTGTGCTCCAGGAGTGACAGTGTGATCCAGGTGTGATAGCGTGAGCCAGGTGTGACAGAGTGATCAGGAGTGACAGAGTGATCCGGGTGTGACAGGGTGATCCAGGTGTGACAGAGTGATCCAGGAGTGACAGGATGATCCAGGTGTGACAGTGATCCAGGAGTGACAGAGTGATCCACATGTGACAGTGTGATCCACATGTGACAGTGTGCTCCAGGTGTGACACCATGCTCAGGGGTGTGACGCTGTGCTCCAGGGGCTCATACTGTCCTCCAGCATGTCGCATTTTCCTCCAGGGTGTGACAGCATGATCCAGGTGTGACAGCATGATCCAGGTGTGACAGCGTGATCCAGGTGTGACAGTGTGATCCAGGTGTGACAGCGTGATCCAGGTGTGACAGCATGATCCAGGTGTGACAGAGTGATCCAGGAGTGACAGAGTGATCCAGGTGTGGCACTGTGCTCCAGGTGTGACAGTGTGCTCCAGGTGTGACACCATGCTCAGGGGTGTGACGCTGTGCTCCAGGGGCTCATACTGTCCTCCAGCATGTCACATTGTCCTCCAGGGTGTGACAGCATGATCCAGGTGTGACAGCGTGATCCAGGGTGTGACACTGTGCTCAGGGGTGTGACGCTGTGCTCCAAGGAGTCATACCCTGCTCCAGGGTGTCACATGATGCTCCAGGGTGTCACACAGTGTCCCAGGGTGTGACACTGTGCTCCAGGGTGTTGGATCCTGCTCCAGGGTGTCACATTGTGCTCCTGGTGTCACACCATGCTCCACGATGAGACACTGTGCTCCGGGGTCTCATACTGCTCTCCAGGATCTCAGAATGTTCTCCAGGGGCTCAGACTGTTGTGCTCATAGGTCACTGTCCCTGGCGAGTGACCAGCCTCCTCTCCTGCCCTGCCTGGGGACCAGGGTTCTCTCTCCTGTCCTGCTCTGGAGTAAAATTTCCCTGGAAAATGCCCCTGCAGATGGGACAGGCACTATTTATGATAAAATGATTTTATATATTTCACTCCTATAGCTCCATGGGGAACTGTTCCAGCACAGACTCCTCCTGCAGTGCTGGGTCCAGCTCTGGGGCCCCCCACACAAGAAGGACGTGGAGCTGCTGGAGCAAATCCAGAGGAGAACATGGAGATGTTCCAAGGGCTGGAGCTCCTCTGCTCTGGAGCCAGGCTGGGGGACCTGGGGGTGTTCACCTGGAGAAGAGAAGGCTCTGGGGAGACTTCCAGGGCCTAAAGGGGCTCCGGGAGAGCTGGAGAGGGACTTGGGACAAGGGCCTGGAGGGACAGGACAAGGGAGAATGGCTTCCCACAGCCACAGGGCAGGGATAGATGTGAAATGGGGAAGGAATGCCCTGGCACAGGGTGCCCAGAGCAGCTGTGGCTGCCCCTGGATCCCTGGAAGTGTCCAAGGCCAGGTTGGATGAGGCTTGGATCAACCTGGGACAGTGGAAGATGTCCCTGCCCATGGCAGAGGTTTGGATTTGGACCTTTCCAGCCCAAACCTCTCAGGGATTCTGTGACTCTGTGAAACCCAGACTCTTGGATAAACACCACCTTGTAAAGAGCCTCTCCATGTTTCTGCTGGCATGGAATGAGCACAGGGACAGAGCAGAGTCCTTGGCTGGCTGTGCTCCCTGCTCCCATTGTGCACACCCACATCACCCTCACAGTGAAGTGACCAAAATAACCCCGGGGCTGTGAGATCCCCTCGGTGTTTTTGTGATGATTTTTCACATCACAGACTCTGCTCTGGCAGTTCAGACCCTGCCCATCCCTTGCTCTGTGTCTCAGCAGCCAAACCTGGACAGCCAAGTACCAGAAACCTCTGGCAGAAAGGTCTGAAGGGAACTTTGAGGCACTGAGGTTCCCCTACCAGGCACTGTGGGCAGAGGAGCCACTCCATGAATCCTGCAGGACACTGAATGTGCTCCAGGTACCTGGCAGGGTTGTGTCCATGTGGCTGCAGAGCTGCCTCCTTTCCCTCTGGGGAAGGTTTTGGGATGGCTGCATGCAGAGCTAACCCTGTTGGACACACATAACTGGGAATAGCATCACCCAAACTGAACTGGGCAGGAGACTGAGCTGTCCCTGAGAAAACACCAGGGAATCTTCAGTGACAGCAAGTGAGAAGATCCTTAACTTTGTGTCCTCTGGAATCCAGCATTTCCTACCAAACACAGCCTTTTCTTGGGAATTAGACAGTTGTGCCAGTCTGAGTCAGCCCTGCAGCCCCAGCCCCAGGTGAGGGATTTATTCCAGCAGGAGAGGGGTGGAGCTGTGGCCACACAGGGAAGGATCCAGCCTGGGGAACAATGACAGTGTCAGAGGAGAGCAAGGAGCTGTGAGCCATGGATGGTGTATTCACGGAATATCGCTCCTCCCTCAGCTCATGCCTCACCCCCAGGCAGGCTGGCATTCATAGAAATGCTCCCTCATCATTTGGAAGGGTTTGTGCGAGGGCAGTTCAGATGCCAGATGAATCCCTGACTTTTCCCAGAGACTCCAGACGTTCCAGTGGCTCTCCATGCTGGATTTGCTCAGGCTCTGGCAGGAAGCGTTGTGGATGCACACAGGTGAATGGGTACAGGCTGATTTCACAAGCTCTCTGGAGCACAGTCCCCGTGGCAGGGGCAGAGTCCAAGGAACATGAAGCAGAACCCATTCCCACTGTCCAGAGGCTCCTTGTTCCAGCAGCTCTCTCTGGGGATGCCAAGGGTTTGGTGTTTGGGAAAGTTTTCCCTAGACTGGCCAAAATGGACAAGCAGCTTGCCTGGCACTGACCAGTAAATCCTCTGTACAGCTCCAGCCTGGGCTCCAGAGGTGTGGGAATAGAACAATCACTGTCCCAGGGCTCTGCCTAGGAATCACCCTTGGCTTCTGCTTGAAAGAGGAAAGTGATGGATTTCAGGAATTTCTGAGCCTGACTCAGGGGAATATTTCCTCCCTTCTACCCCTCTTTTCCTATCCTTTCATTCCTCCTTTCCTCCACCCCTCTTTTATTTTTACATTTGCTGCTTTTTGGTGTAGAGTCCCATTTTAATTTGTTGTTGTTGTTGAGTGAAGGAAGGAAGAACAGACACTGGGATTCTGCTTGTGGCCCCCTCTTACAGAGGAACAGCCAGCTCCTCCAAACTCGCATCTGCCTGCGCTTCAAGCCTTCTCTCAGGAATGCCTCGGGAGGAGAGGAACTCCCACGGAAAGAGGCTGCAGAAGTGCCACAAGGATGGCAAAGTTCAGGTTGTTAGTCCCAGCCAGGTAAAGGCAATCAGAGGGAGATGCTGGGGCGGAAGGACCCGGCAAATCCCACTAGAGGGCTCACACGCTGCTCGGCGGGGAGCTCATCCCCGCGGACACCCGACCAGTGCCCTTGGCTTGGTCTGACACAGTCCCCGGGGCACACACACCTTGGGGCGTCCCCGAGCCTTGGCGTTATTTTCATGTTCTGAAGCAAGAGAAGCATCAAATCACAGAATCCCAGAGGGGTTCGGACTGGAAAGACCCTTCAAGCCCATCCAGTTCCACCCTGCCATGGCAGGGACACCTCCCATTATCCCAGATTGCTCTATCCCCCTCCAACCTGGCCTGGGACACTTGCAGGGATGGGGCAGCCCCAGCTGCTCTGGGATGTCTCTGCAGAACGGCTCCAGAGCATTTCCAAAGCACCGAGTTCATTATTCCAGCTGGACAAAATCCGTGCCACAGCTGGGATTGCCCAGGGAAGTTTGCCCACGTGCATCAGCACAGGAGAACTCTTTCACATTTGAAGATCAGACACATTTTGTAATATTTTTTAAAAATCGCTCACTGAGTTTAGCTGCAAATGCAGATCCAGGGAAGCTCAGTAAATACAGTCAAGATCTGGAATTCCTGTTGCTTGGTTCATTTGGAATTTATGTAAAATATAAGGAAAACTCTGTTATTAACATTGGTTGTAAATTGGGTTAAACTTTACCCAGCATTCCTCTAAATAATCCTCCTCCTTTATTCAGTAAAATTTCAAATGTGAAATTTTTTTTTTGTTTATTTTGTTTTGATTTTTAAATATAATTTTAGATGAGTTTTGCTCTGAGCAAGGTGCTGTCTGAGGGCAAGGGCAGGTTTTGAGGCCATAACCTGCCTCAGGGTCTGATAACAGTAGAGGAGTTAATGAAATTTCTACATCTGAATGTTGCAATAATACAGAATTCCCATCTTCTCCCCTAAAACATTGATCCCTGCCTGAGCATCCCCTACAGACAGTTAGGATGAACTTATCTGGAAAATTCTTTCCAGTTTGAGGGTAAACCAGGGGATCCTGACATGGGGTAGAAAACTGGGTGGGCTTTCCATGTTGTTTAGCACTTGGAGAGGTCCTTCTCCAAGCCCCTTCTCAAAGGGGCTCCTCAAAGACCCTTCTCCCAGCCTGCTGAGGGCCAAACCAGCTCATCAGACCCTCAGCCCTGCTCCTGGTCTCTGAGAGAAAGAGAAAAGCCAGGCACTGTCCCCGCTGTCCCCAGCTCCGGCTCTGCCAGGTCCCTGGAGCTGTGTCCCTGCCAGAGCACACAAACCCCACAGCCCCCCCTCCCGCCCCCGGCAGCACTCCCAGCCCAGGTGACAGCACAGCACGGGCTGAAGAGGCAGCTGCAACACGGGGAGAGACAGAGGACACTTGAGAACAAGGGAGGCAGAGACAGAGGCAGGGGGGCACTGGGTGTTCAGCCTGCAGCTGGAGTTAGGTGGGATTGGG
>VZSE01003047.1:14320-19320 GCA_013398275.1 Promerops cafer
CTGTAGTTTGGGGGAATAAAAAGTTTTGTCATATTTAACAGCTGTTACAAAATTTCAGTCCCGTAGGCTCTTAAAATACCTTTTGCCTGACCTCAGATTTGGGAGATAATTGACATCTCTGGTAGCCACCCCCCTTAACCTTTCCCTGGGTGTAATTTCAGATTATTTTCCCTAAACTACTTGGCTGTTCACGCTGTTTTTTTTTTTTTTTTTTAATTTTACATTTTAATTTTTAAATTTATTTATTTTTTTACTGCCGGCTCACCGGTGCAGCGCTTTAATTCCTCCCTACTCCAAGTTTACACCTTCGGCGGGGTGGCGGCGGCGGCTGGAGGGCGAGGGGGTTTTTTTTTTCGTCAGCAGCGTTTCCTTTCACTTCCCGTCACAAAGGTGAGAGCCGCTGACCTTTGCTGGCAGTCCCGGCCGCTGAATTATTCATGTGATTGACTTTTTGTCAGTGCACACAGTTGTGCTCTGGGACATTTTATTCATTTACCTCATTTAAAGCGCCTTTCTGCACCTGTTCAAGTATTAATATCATGTAATTTGGGCCTAATGCCGATTTTGCTGAACACTCATTATATTTTTTATTAGCTATATTTCCAAACGATTATGTATGATTATTACCAAGCCTTACAAACAGCAATGGGTTATTCCCTAGACCTTTACATCTTCTTGTCAGGTTGTTTTCAGAAGCAAGGAGGATAAACATTTGACCAGTCCCAATGTTTTTATTCCTACTCCATATCCAACCAGAGAACTTAAAGCTTTTTCCCTTATGGCTTTGCGAAAGCATGATTAAATCCAACTCTGCAGAAGCTGTACAAATGCCAGCATTTATAAGGTCAACGCTTTTGTTAAAAATGCTATGTAAATGAGGATCTGCAAAAAGGGACATTAAATAAAATTAAATTCATTGTCTTCTTTAATGTCATTTACATTTTGGCTAAGCCCTGGCCTGTCAAGGAGGATTTTTAAAATAATTTTAATTACACATCATTTAGGGATCCAAGGTTTTCTATTCAGTAGCATTTGGATAACCTGCAAAATGGTGACTGTTTATTAACTTCTTAAATGACAACTTGTCATTTCATCTGCATAATGCAATGAAAACAGAGCAGTTTGGTGTCATTTTTTTTTTTTTTTAAATTCTTATTTTTCTTTAAGATGTGCACCAAACTGCTGGAAGAACAGACCTTAAAATAGCTCAGCTGCTCTTTTGCTTTCAGCTTCCTATTGGCGCTACCAAGTTCAGAGTATATTAAAAAATTACGACTTTCCTGGGTAACCAGTTCTGGAAAAAATTGCCATCAGGAACCTGACATTGATTTTTTTTCTCCTTAAGAAGGTGGTTTATTGTAGATTAATGGGTTTAGCTGCAAGGGATCTGTTTGCAGACAGGGGCAGCTGGATTGGGGTTTGAGGCGTGCAGGTATGAACCCCTCTCACCTGTTCAAACGAGGACACGGCACACGCCGGGGCTTCAAATATGCACAAAAACAGAGCAAAAAAAGGCAAATCCAAGCCATCTCTGTAACTCAGCCCCTCCGAGCTCCCCCACACCCCAGAACCAGGACTTTGGACGTGCTTCCTTCTCCCTTTTGCTTTCTTTCCCTCGGGTCATCTGAGTCACGGCATTTACATCGCTCCCTCGTCATCCCTGCTCCTAACCGGAGCACAACCCGCAGCCCAGGAAATTGTGGGAGTACCTGGGATGCTGGGATGCGCTGGGAGACGGCTCCCAGAGCATTGTTCCCCAGGAAATCCCAAACGTGCTGGGTGAGACTCCTGCACCGCTTCCCCACCCCGTCTAATACTTGATTATTTGAAGCCCAAAGCATTGCACGGCTCTAGGAGGAGGGAATAATAAAATCCCGTGCTTTTGTGAGAGAGGAAAAGAGGGGGAAGGGATTTAAGCAAAGCTGTCAAAAACTATACTCCAGGAGGGACCCTGATACAAACCATCCCGGGCTTCTGCTGCAGCCTTATCAGGTGAAAAGCAAAGATACTGCCAGAGCCTGTAATTTTGTTAGGATGCCTTTGATGAATTGGATTAGGTTATGGAAAAATCTTTCAAACTCAGAGTTCTGGTACGTGAGCTTCCAGGAAGTAAATAATTACTCTCAGACAGCAGATAATTAAAAAAAACAACCTGTGAAACACAAAGTGGTAGAAATGGGTTTAATAAGGCTCCGTTGCTAACGCAGAGAGATTTCGGGGGGCCGGGGGTAGGAGCAGCCCCGGTGTTGGGTTACCAGCAGGGCTGAGGAGGGAGTGCTTTGCCGGGCTGGAGGAGGTGGAAATTCCAGGCTGGGAGGATGGAAATTGTCACCGGGGATGCCAGGGGGTGATTGACATGCGGGGCGAGGGGAAGGGGACGCGGGAGCTCAACCTGCGCCTGGCAGCCCCGGCGGAGCTCAGGAAAATGAGAGCCATTCACGCGGGTCCCGCTGCCGGCCGAGCAGCTCCGCCGGGCTGTTTATCTTAACAGCAGAGCTCGCAAAAACCGTTGTGGTCAAACCTGTATAGCACAACCTTATACTGGCATTATTAATGCCCTGTTAAAATAAAGATGTAACTGAAAAAAAAAAAAAAAAGAAAAAGCTGGAGCTGGGGAATTTTACGGGCTGAGGGGCACTCTGGGCTTTACGAGATGTGAGTTTGCTGTTAACTGTTTTGGTTCTTTAATGTTTTAAGCCGAGGAAAACTTGCTGGTTCCTCGGTGTATCAGCTCAGCTCTAACAGAACATAGCTGGCTCCGTTCTAGGCTTTATTTTGCTATTGAACAAACTCTCCTTATTTCTCCAAGATGGAAAATACCCAGAGTGTAAACAGCGTTTGTTCGGGAGAAAGGGAAGGTGTTCGTTCCACAGGGTTTGGAGATTTCCAGGTGGCGGGGCTGGAGGCAAATTTAAAAAAAAAAAAACAAAAAACTAATAAATACTAATAATGATTAAAAAATCCCGTCATACTTCGAGCAAAATGCAAGTTTCACAGCCAGCAAAACAACACGGAGCCCACGGTGGCGTGGCGCCCGTGCCAGGGGCGCGGGGAGCGAACTGCAGCATCCGCGCGCGGCGGCGGCGGCGAGGATAGCGCCGTGTTTTCCCAATAATTCACTAGGAAATGAGTTTAACATGTGTGGAAAGGAAGGGGCTTACATTTGTGTTGTTGTAAGACATGTAGCATGGGCCCAGCTAGCGGAAGGAGTCGGCTCCAGCTTGTCTCTCGTGAAAGACGAAACACGGTTACACATCTGGTGAGAAAGAGCAGTTCATTTGCCCAGACAGCTCGCTCTGCAGCCGCTGAAAGGAGCTATTTTGACAGAAACAAAGCCATGGGGGCTGGGGCAAGCGATTAGCGGGATCCTGCTCGCTCAAAAACTCCTTGGCCTTAATGATAAAGAAATAGAAAAGGAAATAAAGAAACCTGGCCTAAGCCTCCAGCGGTGTTTAAGGAGGCTTTGGGAAAGTAGCAATACAAACAAGGGCTTCCATGTCAAATTCCCGCTGCACTTGGTAAAAGTTTCTAAGGAAGAAAAGGTTGGAAGAATAGCAGAACAAAAATTAACCTGGAAGCTGAAGGAGTTATTAAAAAGCAAAGGTCCAGCCTCACTTCTGGGATAAGCTCATTTTCCTGAGACATGTGCAGGAGAAGAAGTTAATTTGACAGCACAGAGGGTGTGGTGCTCTCATTTAAAAGGTGAATTCACCACTGAAAATCCTCGCCACACACTTGGTTTGCTCCCTGGCCCCGTGGCTGCACAGAACCTTCAGTTTAGTTATAAAGCAAACAACGAGCCCTATCAAAAACCCCAATCTGGACTAAAAAAAATCCCAATCCTCTCGTTGAAGTGAGGTTATTAATGCACAAAGGAGAGATGTGAGTGCCCTTTCTTTTGAATAACAACCAATAAAATTGAATTGGTCTTGGTATTGTGTGGATTGTCAGGAATGCTCTTTACCAATCCAAATTTGATTAGGATTTCCTCTTTATGTTTGTGCAGTTTTTCTGTGCTTCACGAGATGCTGGTGGGCAGCGAGCTGCCTGTGCTAATGCAAACAGGCTTATTAAGCCATGGAGGGATCCATCAGGGGCACTGCAGTGGGGCTGTCCTGCTGGAAACAAACTGTTCAGTAGCTGGAGGTACAAAGAGATTCAGGCAGAGACCCCAGAGTTCTGCTCCAGCCTCCCACTGCTTCCCAGGGTGGTCATGGCTGGATGTCTGCTGGTCACTGGGCTCCACAGGGATGAAGGAAAGTCAATGATAGGAAAAAGCACCACCAAAATTTGATTCTTTCCACTGGAAGCTGATTTTAGACCTGGGAAGATGTCCTGGCTTGGGTAGTGCCTGCTGGCTGTGAATTATGTCATCAGCACTTCTAGAGATTATTTTTCTCTCTCTTTTTTTTTTTTTTTTTTTTTTTTAATTTTTTGTAATCCTANTTTTTTTTTTTAATATTCTGTAATCCTGAATAACTCTAGGTTTGGTGTGGGAGTTTCCTTCCACTACTTCCAGAAATCCAAGGACAATTTTACCTTCTTTGATTTGTAGCCACCTTGAGTTTTTGTCCGGGTTTTGTTCCTACATTCTCATCCTCTGTGTATCCAGGTGCTGGAACAGATCCATCTTTTCTTTAGCAGCATGAACTCCTGGAGTTCCCTTCAGCACCCTCCTTTTTAGTGACTGACTGCTGTAATTTTATCTGTGTCTGTTTTCCAAACCACATAACTTGGAAATAATGGAGTTTCAGATGTAAAAACCAGAATGATTATAAATAATTAGAAGTTAGATTGAGCTACAGTATAAAACGAAACTAATTGTGCTCTGTGCAGTTGTTTGGTTTTGGGTTTTCTTTTTTTTCTTTTGGTTTAATAAATTAAACTACAAATTTTCTTAATTGCCAAACAAAATGTTAGGCCAGCTTTAACCAGTCCTGACAGTAAAACACAACATAAAACCTGCTGAGAGTTATATGTGGTATTTAATAAGAGACAGA
>VZSE01003047.1:24320-39320 GCA_013398275.1 Promerops cafer
CCTGCTGTCCTTCCTGTGCAGATCAGCTCCCTGGCACCCAAACCACAGGAAAAGTAAAATTAATTACCTCATGTACCATCTCTGGAGAGCCTCCTGCAGCTTTTCCAGCACTTTACCTTCACATGGTCAAGGGGAGCCCACGGCTCCCGCATCACTGCGGAATTTCATCTTTTCCTCAGTCACTTCCAAGCGTTGGTTACAGAATCATGGAATAATTTGTGTTGGAAGGGACCTTGAATCCCATCCAGTCTTCGGCCTGATGGGACCCAGAGCATTTCCTGGGAGAAGGGAGCTGTATCTGTGCTGTGGGTGGTGGAGGAGACCCCAGCGGATGCACGGGTGGGCGGTGCTGGGCTGGTCTGCCCTGGCAAGGTGGCCAGGCTGACTGTCCCCAGCTGCTGGGACTTGTGGACACCCAGTGTGGGTTCCTACCTGTGCATGTCCACCATCAGTCCTGCATCTGGTTGTCAGAGAATCATGGAATACTTTGGTTTGGAATGGACCTTAAACCCCATGCTGTTCAGCCCTGGTGCTGTCACATGTGCATCCACAGACACACCCCTGGATGAGCAATAATGGAGTTTTATTTGACATGAACACAACCCTTGGAGGCATCACTTGGGCTCTCCTCTGATACTGTTGGTCAAGCTCTCTTGGGCCATGTCCAAAACCCTTCTCTGAGAGGGGCTGTGAGTTTAGGACAGCCTGGGGAGGCTCCCAGCAGAGCCCCAGGGTGCTGTGTGTCCCACCAGCCCTCCCACCCCGACAGGCTTCTGGTCCCCCTCCATCCCCCTGGGACATGCACATCCCACAGGGAATGTTGGATTCCCTCCACCCCAAACAGCCCCCATAACCCCAAAAACCCCTCCCAGTGCTCTAACGAAGGAGAGCTGTGACTCCCCGTACTGGATTAGGCCCAAAGTCAGTAAAACTAAAATTACTAACATAAAATAACTACTTACTGGCACAGCATGGATGTTTTCACACATTCCCTCCTATTCCACGAGCTTTTCTGAAGACATTAATGTAACAGAATATGCTTGAACATATGGTAGAATTAACAATTGATCCGGCTTCTGAAGGTGATAGAAAATTTTATTCTGTGTGCTACATGTCTGTGTGGGTCATTCCATGTGTGCCTGAGTCGTGGAGTGAAGTGCAGCCCCTCAGGGGTTTTTCAATCTCATTTCCACCAAGGGGTGTCTGTGCCCCACCAGCATCCCCATACCTCCTTTAGGTGTCATTTAAACTCCAGAATAATTTTGATTTACGAACCATTGTAACTCCTCGTTGTGGTCTCTCTGCCGCAGCTCTTTGCCTGTCGAGCCACGTTGCACCACTGGTTCAACCTTGGGGTTTTTATTGTGTTTTTCTGTGGTTTCAGGAGAGCTCCCAGTCAGCAAAAAGAGCTCTCCCTTAATTTGCCCTGTTGTGATAAACAGCCCTCCTGATTACCTATGATTCCTGCGGTATAATTTTCAGATTACTTGGCTCTCCTGGGCTCTGCTTGTGGAAAGATGCTTCTGGCTTGGCATGACATCATCTGAGCTCCCAAATAATCCCAGCCTTAATTGCCTGCAGGTATAAACTCAATGTGTTCCACTCTTTAAGATGTGGATTCCTCCAGCTGGCAACGTGGCACAGAAGTGTAGAGAACCCAGTTCATACTCAAAAAGTCAAAGGAGGAGATAGAAAAATGGATGAATGAGTGTAAGAGCGAGTCCTGGTATCTGTAGTTGCTGTAAGAGCAACCTTGGAGAAGTGCTCCTTTTTCTAACTTCTTTCCTGGCAGAAACTGTCCCCTCCAGAAGAAAATGGTATATATATATATATATATCTGGAATAAATTGTACCAGGAAGTAGTTAGCCAAGTCGATGTGTTTGTCCAAAATAAAAGTACTGTTTAATAAATAACAAGAGCAGCTGGACTGACATTTGCTGCATAACAAGTGTCACTTTTAACTTATGTTAAATGCTTTAACAGAGTGTTTCCTGGCTTCATTTATTTCTGCTTAGTCAGAGGGGGTTTAATCCTGAGCAGTGTATTTAAATCACTTTGGCCATTCAACTCCTTCCAGATCAAAAAATATCCCCGTTTAAAAATAATGCACTGGATTGATGGAAATGTAATTGTTGGAGGCCTTGAAGAAATACACAAGTTGGCAACTCTTCCCCAAGCCCTTTGTTGTTTCAGAGTTTAGCAGTTAAGAACAACACAAATACATTTTGTTTGTAGTGGGTCACAGGTTCAAAGAGACTTTGAAAAAATAGACTGGGGATAATTGGGTTATCAGATGCAGACACTGCAGGGAATTGAGCATTATCTCTCCCCAGTGTTGGGACTACTGGGCCACTTCCTTCCCTGCCCAGCTCCCCTCTGTCAGCCTGACACAGCCCAGATGGCTGCAGGGGATTTGACCAGTGGCCACCCCAAAGCTGTCCCTTCAACAGGTTGATTTTACGAGCCATGGCCGTGCTAAATAACACCTCCCCTGCTTTCTGCCCACTGATTCACCAGCCTGGAGCTGCTGGGAGCAGCAGGCCCTGGGATCCTCCACTGCTGCTCCTCATTTCTGTCAGACAACATCTCACCGAGCTATTGGCTTGCACTTTGACACTGCCACTGCTGCTGGCTTTGATTGCACTGTCAATCTAAAAAAAAAAAAAAAAACTTCTTTCAAACCAGCAGGGAAACCTCTAATTGTTTAACTTGGTTGTGCATAAGATTTTTCTGCCCAGAACTTGCTGTAGGTCTGAGAGGACACTTTGTGTTGTACAGAGCCAGGAGAGAGTGCACTAATAAATTGTGATTAATTCACTATTTTTTGAGATGTTAAGGGGTTTAAGCATAAGCAGATAATATATACTTATCTAAAAGTTTTCTCAGTTAATGGTGGCAGGACAATACATTGTTTTACTCAGGAAGTTGGATATATTTTGAAGATGTCACTTCCTGCTGCATGACTGGAGTTCCTTGGTGTGAGGACACTCACAGTTTGTGTTGTTTGAGGAAAAGAGCCCTGTCATTAGCATGTTTGGTCTCTAATTAATGTATCATCAGTGCCCTATATAAGGGGTAGGTGTTGCTCCTTGAGGAATAGGTTCAGCCCTCTGGGGGAAGAACCTTTTCCTGACATCCAACCTAAAAGAGATAAAAATTCACCAATGTACTGAATTTATTTGTGCTCTCAGAGTATAGCCAGGGACATGCTCACAACGGAAGAAAATAATCTTTCAGGGAAGTTTTACTTCTCAAAACATTGGGAAATCCTCCTGTTTGACTCTTTCACTGTTGGTTTGAAGCAGTACTTTGAATACTTCATTATCATGTTTGGAATTGTGTTCAAACAGATGAAAACAGCGCTTTAAATCAATTAATGTTCGGTGTTTCAGCTCAATACTGAGAATTTATTGGCATCTCCTTGCTTCCTCTCCATACTGGGCGTTTAATGTGAGCTTCCTTGTTATGCCTACTCCGTAAATTAGCATTATCCCCCCTATATCTGCTTGTTTCTGAAGAATTATTATACAAAGCCTCATTTTAAGGAGGTCAGACCCCTGCATGATGATTTGTTGTTCATGAATCTACTTTGTGCCAGTTTGTGTGTGCATGTGCAATCAGAAGTGACTTGGAGTGAGTGAGATAATAATCATCTGCTGCTGATATGAAGACTTCCTCTATTCGACTACCATGAATCAGGCTGATTCCAAGTGAATGAGATTTTAATCACCTGTCACTGCCGCCAGCACTTTCTCTATATTTATGATAATTTTTTTTTGTCTTTTTATTGAAATCAGTGTTGACTGAATCGAGTAATCCTGATTAGCAATCTCAGTGTATGCAGTCAAGAGTGAAATGCATCAGAGCATTATTGGTACACTGAACATCCTGAAATTGGAAAAAAAAAGGGCAGGCTAAGTGTGCTAGGGTGCTGGCTTGGCTGGAGGTGAGGGCTGGAAGGTGTGAGATCTTCCTAATTGCTCCCTAAACCGGGAGGGTTTTGGGGTTGGGGCTGGGGAAGTTGTGCTAAAAAACCCCCTAAAATCTCTGCTTTTGGTTACACCTCTTGAATCTCGACTGCAGGGAGTGAGTGAAGTCATCAGGGTGGCATGCATGGAAATTAGGGCCATTTAGGGCAGCCTTCCCAGGAGGAGGGGTTTTATTTTTCTATGGTTTGTATATTAAAAAAATAAATAAATAAATTTAAACAAGGGGAACAATATAACATTCAAACCCTGGGATTTGTCCCACAGTTTTGCTGAGTGAGTCACAATTATTTAGAGTCATAGGAAGGTGAGGGTTAATTTATCTTTAGCTATTTAGGGTTATTTTTATATATTTGGGATTGTTTCTCTTTCTGCAAGTTTATATTTCTTACGTACCATGATTTTGTTACCACGTGGTGTGGGAACCTTCAGGTCTTTAATGGTGTGTGACACGTGAAAAATAAGTGCTGTGAAAGCCCTTTTTATTCTTAAAAAGAGTTTGACCATGGCTCCTTAAGTGGCACTGTCAGATCTGCAGCAGCTCCTGTGTCCCCACCCTGTTGGGATGGGCAGGAGGGGACCAAAGGCAACAGGGTGGGAGTCTTTGGAAACCCCAAAAAGGGCAGTGAAACCCCTGTGTGGGGTTTTCTGAAGGAAAACACGGATGGAAATGTCCTGCTGGCTGGAATTCTCAGTCTAACCACGCTGCAATTAGAAATCTCAATATTCAATCCAGCCCTCAAATCATATTTTGCTGCATTACAGAGTTATATCCAGCCTAAGAAATTACATTTCTAATGGTATGATAAGTGCAGGAGTTTTGGACAGGAAAATAGTGCTCCCTAATGTCTGCCCAGGCCTCTTCCCTCAGCGGGGCTGGAGCCCAGGGTTCTCTGTTTATTTATTCCTTACTTTGTTTTTTTTTCTGCTTCCTGCTGTTTCTTCGCTTCATTTTGTCCAACTGCGTTCTCTCTTTTCTTCTCCTCATTTCTTATTTTTAATGCACTTTAAAAAAAGCTCTTACAAGGCACCTGCCAGCCCCAGCAGCCTCTGCTCCTCATGCGGCCCCCTCTGACCTTGGCTCTGTCCAGACTCCCTCATTCTCCAGTTCTTCTGCCCAGAATGCTCTGACTGAGCATTTTTCCATCATTTCACCTCCTCAACCCTGGATTTTGTTATCTTTGTTCCACTGTTAACACTGTAGCACTTTTTGGACTTTCTATCACCTTGGTCATCTGATATTTTTTCATTCTCACCTGGTCAGTCAGAGGCCTCTCCTAAGGATTGTTTTCTTTCCTTAGGCCTTGGAATTTTATTTTCTGTGCTGTGCTGACTCTTGTCCTTTTCTTCCTTGCTGTTCACCCGGTTTTGCCTGGGTTTGGTCCCCTTTCCTCCTTTCTTGTGTGTCCTTCTTCACCCAAAGAGCCTCAACTCTCAGCCTCTCAAGTGAGTTCCAGCTCTGTCACTGTCCCTGCCTTGTTTTCCTCTGCAGACCCACCTCGGGGTCTCTTTGGAATCTCTCTTTCTGAAGGTTTGCTCTGAAGTGGACTAAATGTGAGCAAAAGCCAACATCAGCTTCAAAAGTTTGGGGCGAGGCCACTGGTGCCACACCTGGGCCCTGTCACTGGTGTCACCGTGCTGGAGCTGCCTTTGAATGCATCATTTTCAAGCCACGGACAAATTCTTCTCCCTTAATCCCAGCTTCATTTCTTTTTCTTCCAGCAAAGGGAGGGATTCTTACCCCGGGTGTCAGGCTTGCAGCATCCTGCCCTCTTTATCCTTCTCCCCATTTTCCTCTCCTGCTCAAGAGGCAGCAGGGACCTCAGCTCCCCTCCTGCTCTGACCACAGGAGCCACGGAGGCTCTGCCCTGTCCCTGGTGTGGAACACGAGTGTTCTCACAGCCTTTGCAGTTTGCTCACCGCATTTATCCCTGCGAGGGTCTGCCTTGCCTCCCTCCCTGCCTGCCAGCCCTTCCAGCACGATGCAGAGTGAGGGAAACCAGCCAAGGCACAGGAGTGGCCTCCTCATTGCTCCCGTGGTGTGAGAAGGAATAACTGGATCTGGAAGCAGAGGTGGAGGATGCCCACCCTGAAGCAGGGCTCTGTCTCTGGCACCTGGGGAAGTGGGAGCTGGGAGGGTTGGTGCTACACGGACCTGCAGGAAGGGGAGGTCCTGCAGAGATGCTTCTGGAAGGGGGGGGAGTCTCAGAATCCCAGACTGCTTTGGGTGGGAAGGGACCTTAAACTTCCTCCAGTGCCACCCCTGCCATGGCAGGGACACCTTCCCCTGTCCCAGGTGCTCCAGCCCCAGTGTCCAGCCTGGCCTTGGGCACTGCCAAGGGTGGGACAGCCCCAGCTGCTCTGGAGACCTTTGTCCCCCAAAAATCCAAACCACCTGGAGCTGCTGTGCTTTCTGCCTGCTCTCTCCTGTCTTTGCTCCTTCTCCTCTTCCACCTCCATTAACTGCTGGTGTTGCTCATTAGCTCTCCATCTTCATTATATTTTTTGACATTTTATGTCAGGGTCTGTCTTCACTGGGAGGTCTTTTCAGAACTCAGACTGTAGAACCCTTCTCCTTACCAACCCTTCTGGTTTTCCCATAAATACATCACTGCTGATGGACACAGCTGCTGTCCCAGAGTCCTGCAAATGGATCCCAGTGTTTATATCAACCTTCTACACAATCAGAGAACCCTGCAGTGGCTGGGGTTGGAAGGGACCTTGCAGACCCTGCTGGTCCAGCCACGGGCTGGGACACCTTCCACTGCCCCAGGTCCTGTCTCTTGCCACCCAGCCCTGGCACTCACCAGCCCTGTGCCCCCCACCCAGCCACAGCCCCGTGCTCCCCCGGGCCTGTTGGAGGGGTTTTAGGAGGAGTTTTAGGAGCTTCTCTCCTCTGTGGCTGCTCCCAGCCTGGCCAACCCCCCCAGGGCATGGCAGGGATTGCAAAGCTGTGTGGATGTGGCACCTGGGGACATGGGTTAGTTGTGGCCTTGGCAACGTCAGGTTTGCATTTGGACTTGTTGATCTTAAAGGCTTTTTCCAGCCTCAGTGATTCCGTGAGTCTAGGATTTTCCTGTATATTTTTCTGTACTTTTCCCTCATTTTCTCTCTTCTCCCTCTGCTGTAACACACACTCACCTCACCATGAAGCCTCTGCTGCTTTGGCTTCCTTCAGATATTTCTTGCAGACCCCCCTCATTTGTCACTGAGCCAACCCAACACCTGCTTTGCTGTTTGCATCCATCAACAAGAATCAACTTTTTCACCTTTTGCTAATTTTCCTACCATCACCACACTTCATTATTTCTAAACCAGCCATTGGCTGCACGTCCAATTTACTAAATAATGCATATGGCATTCATGTCCATACTGGCCATGCACTATACATTACCTTTTAATAGCTCTTTATACCTACATTTTTTACTAACTCCTACAAAAAGTAAAACTTCCTCATTTTAAAGGGTTGTTGTGACCCCAGAGAGAATTTCAGGCACTAATGAGCACTGATAAACCCTACTTCAAACCCAAATCACAAAATTCAGCTGACAAAACATACATAGAAATTAAAAAATAAATAATTTGATTTTTAAAGAGTCCACACCAGTGGCAGCAGAGCTCCTGCTTTGCTTCCTGGATTTGTGCTGCTGGTGGAGTGCTGGTGACTGGCCCTGAAGGCTGTAACTGGGGCAGATCCCCAGTGTCAAATCAGTTCTAGTTATTTCTGAATTGTCATTAATCTTTTTCCTTTCCTCATTTACTAATGGGCCTAGTTTCTCTTGGCTGCTTCTCTTTAGCATACAAACAATTACTGGCAAAGAACACTCTTAAGGTTGCAGAGACAAGCATTTAAAATTAGAGGTGCTGTAATGAAGGTAACCCCTGCAAGCTTTGGTTGGGCTCCCTGTGCCTGTCCATGAGGATATTGGCTTGTGTTCCATAATCAGAAACAGGATTTCCCCCCACACACAATCCCCACCCCATTCAGCTCTGCTCTGTATTTTTCCCTCATTGTTCAGTGTGTGGTCCCTCATGCTTTAGTTACTGAGCGTTACTCAAGCCTTGCCTCAAAAAAATCCACCCAGATTTCTCCCTGGGCCATCTCACAGAGCTCCTCTCCACTGTGGGTCTGCAGAGGTGTCCTTGTCCCAGAAACACCCCAGCTTTAGAAACGGGAAATGGAGCCACTGAGGAGTTGGGAATCAAGCAGGGAAGTCTCTCTGTAGGAGAAGTCCAGGGTCTGACTTTTCAGCGTCTGTGCAGGACATGTGGACATTATATACAACCAAATTATGCACAGTCCACACACATTATCTACATAAATGGGCTTTTTCTCTGTCCAAACCCCAGCTATCGTTGACTTCAGTTGCAGCAAAATGCACAGGTCCTAGTGTGGGGTAAAGCCAGGCCCTGCAGAATTAACCATCACCTCTCCAACGCTGGTGTGAGCAGAGCTGGCCAGAGGGATTGGCTGAGGGGCAGGAAGGTGCCACCAGAGATTGCTGATTCCTGTAGCCTTTTTCTTTCCAACTCCTGACTTACCCTTTTCACATTTTTTTAGCCTTATCAACAAGTTTTGAGAGGGGTGATTGCCAAGAATCTGCAATTAATCATTCATTCCATTTCTATGAGGAACGGGCTCGTAAAGAAAATTTTAGCTCCATAATCACAAAATAGACAAGAGTTTGTAAAATAAGGCGCTTCATGAAACTTTCTGCATCCTTAAGAAACCCCTAGAAATTATTTTCCTGTGCCCATGGGATACCCACAGCTTGGAAACATTTAAATGCACTGCAGAGACATTATCAAAGTTAGCTGTGGGCTCCTAATAAAGAAAAGATCCCTAAATCTTACCAGGTATTTCTTTGTTCATGGCAGGGGAGTGATAAAGCTGAGGAACCTCATATCCTGTCTGAAACATGGAGTGGGAGAGCCCAGTGGGAGCACATTCCTCTGCTCTGACTCCCAGGGAAACTCTCCCAGCTAATTAATGAGTTCCTCCCTCGTTTAGGGTACACTGAAGGTGCTCTGGCACCTTGTTCTTTACTCTGAGTGTTCAGGAAGAACAGGGAGGACAACTCAAGGGGTGCCAGACATCCTTTAAGGAAGGATCAACTCTGCAAAATAGTTCCTTTCACAAAGCTGGGAAAGAAGATGGAGAGAAATTGAGCCCGGATTTGGGATAAGGACAACAAAAAAAAAGCAGAGGGGAGATGCAGCAAAGTTATAATGAATGAAAAGACCAAAAACTGCACAGAATGAGAGCAAGAAATGGTGAATTGGAGTGGTTCCCATGCAAAAGGTCCTGGGGCTTCTCTTCTCCCCCTCTGCTCAGTGCCCTGCTCCAAGTAGGTGACTCCAAGGTCACCCAGTGCCAGCAGCCAGAGAGGAGAACCAAAGAGAGCTGCAGAGGGTCTCCAATGCTGGGAGCTAACCAGGAAATCACGAATTCAAAAATAGACAGAGAAAAAAATAAATGCAAGGAAGTTGCTGAAGTTATTAAAAGATAAGATTTATGGGCAAGTTCATTTCAGTTGGTTGGCTCTCCAATCAACTACCGTTGCTAATTGGATTAGTTGCCAAAATAAGCTAAGAATAGAACCTTCTCTTTCCTTATTGTTAAAGCTTTCCAGGGAAAAAGTCCTTGAGGACAAAAATTAAATCTTTATTTCTAGCAACATAAAATTGCCCTCTGTAAAAAGGAAGAACCTTAACACTTGGCTGTTCCTCCCCTCCTGCAGAGCTCCTGCAACCCCGGAGTGTCAGGAGAGGGAACCTTCCTGTTCCTCTCCAGATCAAGAGGTTTGTGGCAGATGCCGAGTGTTGTTCCTCTTGATTTTGTCAGTCTTTCTTGTCCTTTCTCGAGGAATTTCCTTGCTGCATTTTCCACAGCTGACTTACGGCTCTCTGGGAACGTAAATACTTCTGACAGAATGGAACAAGCCTAGAGAAAGCCTTAGGTAATTTCAGAGTGCCCCTTAACACGGAGAACCCTCAGCATCCATCCCCCACCACGGGTTTTTTTCCCTGAAGCCAGCACAGCTCTTTCCAAAACAGCTTTCTGAGAGGGGAATCTGGTCCTCTTTCATTGCTGCATCAAAGTGCAGATACATAATAACCTGGAAATAAGTCGGGTCTGTAAAACGGGTTTGTGTGCTCTGTGTTGGATCTTCTGCCCCTGGAAAAAAAAGCAGATCCACTGGAATTATTAATATCATGATATCTGAGATTTATTTTTGTATTTTTTTATTATTATTTTTGTATGAATACATTAACTCAACCTGTAGTAAGCATTCAGACTACTCTTTGTTGTAACCCGTGGGGATATGAACTTTTATATAAGAAACTCAGCACAGTCCTTGTTTTGCAACTTAAATAAGCAGATTATGCCTCTGCTATGGAAAGAGGCTGGGAGAGCTGGGGGGGCTCACCTGGAGAAGGCTCCAGGGAGAGCTCAGAGCCCCTGGCAGGGCCTGAAGGGGCTCCAGGAGAGCTGGAGAGAGACTGGGGACAAGGGATGGAGGGACAGGACCCAGGGAATGGCTCCCACTGCCAGAGGGCAGGGCTGGGTGGGATATTGGGAATTGGGAATTGTTCCCTGGCAGGGTGGGCAGGCCCTGGCACAGGTGCCCAGAGCAGCTGGGGCTGCCCCTGGATCCCTGGCAGTGCCCAAGGCCAGGCTGGACACTGGGGCTGGAGCAGCCTGGGACAGTGGGAGGTGTCCCTGCCATGGCAGGGTGGCACTGGGGGGGCTTTGAGGTCCCTTCCCACCCAAACCAGGCTGGGATTCTCTGCAGATCTGCTCTGCAGCAATTATCACCTCTCATGTCTAAAGGCATGGTTAATTAATTGAGATTCTACATTCTGGTTTCAGCTTTTGGTTTTTATTTTTATTTCAATGAAGAAACCCCCTGTAACTTAGAGGTGGAGGTGTTCTGATGTCCTTTACAAATCCCCACCACAGGTGAAGGGCAGAGGATGAGACTAAGGCATGTCCTGAAACCAGAGCCTGGTGCTGTCTGTGGAGTTGATGGCTTGAAGACTCTGATAATTTGTAGGAATGTGAAATAAATTCACAGTCTTGCACTGAGGACAAAATTAATCCATTTGTTTTGTCCACTGTGGTGCAGAACCCTCTTCCAGGACCAATGATTCCTGGGTTGTTGGTGAGTGGTGGTAACACTGAGCTCTAAGCAAAATGAAAAGTGCCTACAGGTAGTGCATACATTCCATACATTTTCCATCTGGTTTTGTGAAAGGAAACCACATTTCCTAGAAAGAGCGAGCAGGGAACTCACTTCAAAGTGTAAACAAGCTAGAATAAAGCACCTTTCCAAAAACCCCTTTCTTTACAGACAGCCCAAGTTTTAATTCTATTAAACAAAAACATTGGATTTGAGCGATTATTTTGGGCCTCTTTTGAAGCCTGGTGTGAAAAGCCCATCCAAATCTCCCCACTGCCCACCTGGGAGTGCACCCAGCCTGAATCAGAGCAGGGGGATGTGGCAGGGATCCCACCCCTCTCCATGGAAAGGGAGCTGGGGAAGCTAAAGTTGCAAACTGTATCTCACGGCTGTCATCAAACCATTATCAGCTTCTTCACTGCTGAGTCCCGGAGATACCGAGAGCCATTTATCTGTCCCAGAAATCCCGCCTCGGATTAGGTGCCAACATTCCCACCTGTTCCCCACCCTCTGCCGAATTCCCTCATCTCTTAAACCCGGCCTTGCGGAGACCTTTGAGTGCTTTGGGTTTGAAACTTTTCACCGCTGCAACTTTTCATTCACAGAACGTGGACGTTTCTGGGTGATGGGGAATTTCATATCCAACTGAGCAAGAGAGGGAAATACCATAAAGATTGTTTATTTGTATTCGTTTGAATAGAAGTATTTGAATTAATTTAATGTATTTAGAATCATGGAATGTGCTGTGTTGGAAGGGACCCGTCAGGATCATGGAGTCCAACTCGTGGGCCTGCACAGGGCACCCCAACAATCCCACCCTGTGCCTGAGAGCGTGGTCCAAACACAAATTTGGAGGTGTTCTGGGAAATCAGAGGCACTGCAATTCCCCTAGAGAGGCCAGGGGCCTTCCTGGAAAATCTTGGGAGGTCTGACGGTGTCTGGCAGACAAAATTGCTCCTCATGGCCAACCCAAAATGTCAAAGCCAAAGCTGTTGGTTGTTCGCAGGTACAGATTAAGGAACTTGGATTAATTGTCCAGCATGGATCTCCTCAGGTAAAATATCCAGCTTTTTGATATATATTGGATATTACAGCTGCCTAATGGGGGGATGAACCATCAAATATTCCAGTTGTGGAGCTGTGGGCACCCACCAGAGGCTTTTGGTGAAGGAAACCCTCCTGCATCTGCTCAGAGATGACCCAAAAACCCCAACTGAGACCCATTTGCAGCTGAACCTGATGCAGCTGTGTGGAACAGGGCTTATTATTGGAAGTTTGGGGAGAAACCTGGAATGTCATGAAGTTCTACTAATATTAGCTTTAGCAACTCACAATTATAATGACTAATTGGAGCCATCACTCATTGCTATTGAGTTCCCAGGTGAAAACTATGGACCAGAACCCCCATTAGCATAAATTAGCATTGGAAAGTCAATTAAGTTACACTGATTTTACACTAGTTTTACTGTCTTTCATAAGGCGGAGAGGAAAAAAAAGCCCCATTTCTGACTTCAATTACCCTTTTTTTCCCCTCCAAAGCATATTTTGGTCACATTTCTTCAGAAGTCTCCAAAACCAGACCTATCTTCACCTGGGATGGAGTCCTGTGGCTTGGCTGGGCAGAGCAGGCTTGCTCAGCTATTTTCTTGTTCTCAAGGTGATTTGAGTGAGCTGGATTGTTGCTTCTCCTCAGCGCAGAATTCAGAGTGGATAAATGAGATTTTTCCATGAAATATCTCTTCTAGGGATCTTGGTCCCGTTCCCATCACGAGTGGAGAAGTTTTTTCTGCTCTCCTCTGGGGAGAAAAGGGAGATAAGAAAGGAAAAGGTAAAAAATATGCAACGAGAAGGCGTTCCCCGATTTCAGGAAAAAAGCCCATGATAATTTGCATTATATTTATAAATGAGTGTGTGAGTAGCTAAATACAGAGCTTGCAAGCAGCAATATTTTTCAGTAGCATAAATCTTAATGGAAATCTGGCAGAAAGGTAAAGACAAAAAAAAAAACAACTGCAGGTTGATGGTATAAATTGCAAGCACATGACTCAAAATGTTCTACCCTGGCTTGGAGTTATCAGAGCTGTTCAAGAGCGTTCCTGAAGGGGAGAGAGGGATGTGCAGAACACCAGTGGTTTATCAAACCTCTCTTACAGGACTGCACAACTAAGATCAGATGAACTGCAGGACAGTGAAAATAAAAATCAGTGGCAGACAAACAAATCTGAGAGGTGTGGGAATTTTTGAGCCGTACGTAGGAACTGGTTTGTGTTTTCTTCTTAAATTTAGAAAAGTAATAATTGCAGACATGAAACGCTCAGGGCTCGGGGTTTTTTGGGTAAAAGATTACCTTCCATCTGCAGAGCTACAGCAGTGTCAGGTGGCCCTGTGCCACTTGAGGGACTGAACAAGAAGAGAACACCGAGGTCTCTCTCTGACATGGTGAGAAATTCCCCACAGCATCATTTTCATTGGCAGTGGCACCAAGGATCTGCCCCGGGCCACCAGGAAACGCTCGTGCCAATACTCAGAAGACATGAATTTTTTTTAACTGAGCCTTGTCTTTATAGTTCAGGTATTTCCACGAATTCTGCAGTTGTGTCAGGAGGTTTCAGGTGGAGGGAGGAGAGGTTTCCACTGAGGCTGGACCATTTTGGGCACATTCTGTTCTTTGAGACATTCCTGGGGAGGTCCTGCCCATCTCTGACCACTCCTGTCCTCGAGGCTGCATTGCAGCACCCCAGGACCAAGCACAGCTCCAGGATGTGCCCATCCACCCTCCCACTTTGTCTCAGAATTCCTCAAAATTCTTTGCTTTCATTACAAATGTTTTTGGACAGGTTTCCTGCCTCCATCAGTGTGAACCAAGCAACACCTGACTGCAGTGAAATATTCCGGATTAAAATATTTTCCTAGGTGTGCCTTTTGGCTGTCTCAGCAAACATTTTCCTTGATGTTAACGCTCCTCCTGTGGAGCATCTGTGTCCTCCAGGTATCCCCTGACCCATGGGCTGATACTGGGAATCCCTTGGGGACAAATCTTTCTAACCAGATCTTCATATTTGTTCCCTCTCGTGGTGTCTCAGATTAGACACTACTTTGATTACTGCTGGTAGGAGTTTTGGAGGCACAGTGGGGTCTGTAAATGTGGTGGCATCACACATCTCCCCTAACCAAGGAACTGAGCAGTTCATAGAATCCCAGAATCATGGAATGGTTCAGGTTGGAAGGAACCTTAAAAACCATCCAGTCCCACCCCTGCCATGGGCAGGGACACCTTCCACCCTCTCAGATTGCTCCAAGCCCTGTCCAACCCGGCCTGTAAGATGAATATCTTTGCTAAGACAAATTTTCCAGTGCACTTTGGCCAGGATTATTTCATCATGGAGAAGATGATTTTTGTGGGTAAAACCATCAAGAACGGACTCATAACTTGTTCTTCTGGCTGAGAGAGGATGAACTGGGACCTTTCAACTGGTTTTGGCACTCGAGACCCTTCAGACAAAGAGTTAAAGGGAACATGAGGACAACCCTGGGACTGTCTGGAAGCTTTGATAAGCGAATTATCAAAATGATTTGAGGATCTCCATTAGCTGGCAAGTGGAGCTCGTGGGCAGGCAGGGAGGGCTCTGGCACGAGCATCACGCTGCTGCTCCCACTTGGAGCCCTTGGAGGATGTTGGGAAGTGTGGAGGAACCCCTCAGCTCCGGGGGTGAGGGCAGGAGGTGAGCACGGAGCCCCAAACGCCGCGCGCAGCCGGGGCTGGGGGCAAGATGAGCCGCGGGGAATTTCAGAGCCAAAGCATTAAAATTAAAAAAAAAAAAAAGAAGCA
>VZSE01003047.1:46820-54320 GCA_013398275.1 Promerops cafer
CGGGGAGGATGAGGTGGTGGAGGAAGCAGGGCTGAGGAGGAGCAGGCAGAGCCAGCCAGAGAAAGTAGGCCAGTCATTAAAGAAATGCATCCCTGGAACTGAGCTGCTCTTCAGGAGGAGAAGAAGCAGGCAATGAGGAAGAGCAGAAAACTGGTAAAATCTCCTGGCTCCGTCCAGCTCGGCAGGACTTCCACCTCCCCTTCCCCACTGTGCCAAGCCCACCTCCAGGAGTTCTCTCAGCCAACACATAGCTCTGGCTCTGGGATTTCAGGTCGATTTGTGCCCTGGATTAGCATTCATTCTGAAATAAGACAGGAACAACCCGTTCCAAAAATACAGATAAAAAGAGCTTGGTGGGCTCACCTTGGCCAGACAGCTTCAGTGAAAGGACTTCTGTGGTGGTCAGTGCTGTGCTCTGAGACAACAAGACTTGTGTTGATGCTGGTGTGTAAAATAAAGTGTTTTCAATGCATTTCAATAAATACAAATGGAGAATTGATGCAAATGTTACAGTGAGCAACTCCTCCTGAAGCAGAGCTTCCCCTGTGGAGCTTTGCTTTGAGGCACTGGATGCACTCTGGTTTTCTTTAACGACTCCCAACGATGGTGTGAGCAGCACACACAATGATAATTTAATTATTTTCTCATTTATTTGCCCTGCTGTAATGTCTGTGGTCAGGGTACAAGGAGCTGGACATACAAAAGCCCCAGGTAGCTCTGTGGATGGATGGACTAACACCAATTTCTTTCATGTGCTCCAAGTTGGCTTCTTCTAAATAGTTCTCACAAATTAGTGTCACACATGTTGCCTAGGAATTTACAAAAACAGCCCCAAAATCCCAAAAATCCCACAGTAAAGTGCCATACTGGATGGGAAATGATAACTGTCCAGCAGTCCCCTTGTATCTCCTTTTATCAGTACCCAGCACCTCATTTGATTGAAGATTATGAGTCAGCAAAGTCAGTACTTGTGTTTTCAAGGCCTTCATTTAAATTTCTCAACTTTAACATCAAAAAGACTCTGTTCTTACAAAGGATAGGAGTAGTCAAAGGTGGAGAGGACTAAATCAGTCAGGCTAAATATCCTCTGGAACTGGAGCTCTACCAACAGGATTAGCATCAAATAACAAAAGTGGATGTTTTATACTCTGGGTAATTCTTGGCAGGAGAAAAGCCAATAATGAATTTAAATGCTAGAATGGGATTTTTTTTTTTTTTCCTGGTGGCTGTTCCTGACTCGCAGGTACTGGGCTGGAGGTCTGGAGGGCAGGGCAGTGCCTTCTCTGCAGAGCTGTCCTGCTGGGAGCCAGGCAATCTCCCTCCTGCCCTGCTCTCCCACCACCAGCAGCGTGGAGCATGGAATCACGGAGCAAGGAGTCACAGGCAATGAGAGAGAGAAGCACAACAGGCAGAGAAGCATCAAAACTGTTTTTCTAACTCAGAGCTCACGTAGTAGGGGACACATCGTGCTGCTTGCTGGAACCGAAATCACAATTTCTTGATATTTAATTTTCTTTGGCTTTTAGCAGATAGTTGTGGAAAGCCCTGACGCTGCGAGTCTCTTATGGCTAAATTATGTGTTCAGAGTTAGCTGGAGTATAGATTTAGTCCTGCTGCTGTTGCTCAGAGTCCATTGTAAGATAATTTGTCCCACTCAATTAGACTAAGTTGTCATGTGAGAAGTGCTGAGCTCAGAGCCCGGCGGCACCAAAGTTCCCTCGCTCAGAGCTCGCAGAGGGCTGGAGCCTCCAGTTACAGCTGGGCTGGGGATCCCCGGAGCTCTGGGGTGGGGATCTCTGCTTCCCTCCACGTTCCAGAGAGGAGGCTGGATGCTTGCAGCCAGCAACACCTCTGTCTTCCGATTTTAAGAGTAGGAAATCACCTGGAGAGGTTGTGAGTTCAGTCTCTGTATGGGCCATTTGCTGATCCCTGTAGGTCCCTTCCAGCTCAGAATAATCTGTGCATCTGTGAAATATGTTAAGGAACACGAGGTGGGAAGTCAAACACAGACTGTTTCAGCCTTAAAGTTGTCTGTTGTAACCTGAATTTTATCCCCTTTACGGGCACAAGATCTGGTAAGTCTTTATCTGGGTGAGGGTTCCTGGTGTCCAGGAGCCTTTCTGCAGCTGATGCCCACCATGGGTCTTTTTCAAGGTGTTCATTTGGATTGTTTAGAGAAGAAGACTTACCTGCACCTCCTTCTGTTTATTTACTGCTGAAGTTAGGGAACATCTAGTGTCTGAGGGACGAGGAAAGAAGGAGTCAGCCCTCCAGTTGGGTCCTGCTGATTAGTCTCAAACAGAATTTCTCCATCTATTCCTGTCACACATTTTCTGTGTCACCCTGGACGTGTCACAGCCAGTTTTCCAGCGTGGCAGAATCCTTCCCTGCCTAGTTCCATGAGCAAGAGCCACCTGGAGTTTTAATTGTGGGAGTGCTGAGGGCTCACCTGGAGTCTGCTGTGAAACACTTGTGTTTGTGCAGGGTGACTGGGAGCGGGGACAGAGGAAAACCTGGGAAAATACAAAGTACAACCCAGGCAGGACTGTAAGGATATTCGGCTGGAGTGCAGAAGGTCACGTATGGATAAGCTGAGCTGTTGGAGGAGGGGTGCAGACCTGGCCCAGAGGGCTCCATGCCGGGGTGGGGGTCAGTCCCAAAGCCCAGCGGGGTGGTCAGAAGGACCCCCAGCCCAGCAGGGCTGGTTTCAGTCTCTCTGTGCTTCACCCTGGCTGAAACCCAGCGACACAGAGCTGATTTCACCTCCTGGAAGGGCAGCGCTGTTAATTCTGAAATGCTTAAATGTGATGGGCAAAGTGTCTGTGAGGAGGTTGGTAAGACATTGACTTAATAAATTGCAAGGTTAGGAAGATGTGCCCTGTGGAAGTCACGGTGCTCCATATTTTTCAGGGAATATAAATGTGTGAGGTAATGTTAATCATCATTCTCCATCCTGGACACGGAGCAGGACAGCTCTTCTACATATGAGAAAGTGATAAAATAGGATCATATCATTTAATACTTATAAATCAATACTCTGTGGAGCTTCTGCAAGCATTTGTTACCTTGTGGGCAGTTGACAGTGGGAATTTCTTTAATGTAAACTCTTTAATTTGCAGATATACGTTACTGGAAGGAGCAATGAAAAACTTGTATTTATTTTGGGACGTTTACAAATTGATGTGCAATTCCATTTCGAATGAGAGCACAGATCAATGATTTTATCCTCCAACCACTATAATCATAATTTGCCAGTTGTTTAGTTGGAGGGAGTTTTTAAATTAAAAAAAAAAAAAAAAGATAATCATTACACCACCAACAAGACTGATTAATTAATTAGGCCTCGCTGCAATATTTAGATGTACCAACTTTCAAAGTGTCCAGGATGAAGCTAAATTACTTGGCTGTTGTTCTGGCGTGGCATTTATGGTAATTTGTCAAGCCTATATGCAGTAATGGATTGACTCATATAACGAAGGCTATAATTGCAGCTGTTAGGTAGGGCCTTCTTTATCTCAGCCTGTCTCAGCCCCCATTCCTGCATGATTTCTTGCTGTGCCAAAGCCATGTGTGTCTTGTTTTGTTTTAATACATTACTGACCCAGGGTCTCAGGTTACTGGGGTTCCTGTCATACATTTAGTTCCACTCTCATAAAGCACTGCACAAAAAATGCTGGAACAAGGTAACAATCATTGCTCAATATACTAAGTATAAATGTCAGAGTGTAAAACTTGTCTGCAGGAGAAGGGTGGAGGGGGAGATAATAATTGAAAATAGGGCACTCTGAGCTCTAACAGCAAGGCTGTGAGTTATAAGGGCCACTATGGCACCATGCAATACGTCTGCTATGTCTTGTTTATCACTAAAAGCTTGATATCAACCATCTGTTTATTACACATATTATGCTATATCATCATGTTTTGTTCCAGTGGCTAAAAACGCCCTTGCAGACCTTACCTGGTTGTGTTCTCTGCCATGAAGCACCTCCCCACCATGGCAGAGGAGCACACATTTCCTAGAACAAAGCACTTGTTTAGTTCTTTAGTACTTTCAAACTGTCTTCTTCTTCTTCTGTGATCCTCTCTTTACCCTGACAGGCCACTTACTCACTTTGAAAAGTGTCTGAGTGTGACAACAGCTGTTTCACAAACTTATCTTTTAATAACTTACATAATTGAAGAAGTTAACAGGTTGTTCACTTAATAGGGATCATTTATACAGGATTTTTTTAATAACTTGCTGGAAGGGGGAAAAAACCACTCTTGGCTAATATGAAGCATATTTTGCATTTATTATGGGAAAAAAATTTCAGGTAGGAGGTGAGGAGACAATTTGGGAATTTTCGTTAGCTGAAAAACTGCATATTAAACATGAATTGTGATTTTCCATCTGGCCCTACTGGTTAGGAAGCTGCAGTTGGGCATGATCTTCACTGTCAATCAAGAGTCCCCAACTGCGAGATGCAAACCTCATGACGAAGCCCACCCCAACTCATTAAACCAAAGCAAACTGTATGAAGTGCGCCGCTGTGTGATTTTAATATTTGGTGCATGTGACAGGATCATTTTAGTGATTTGCAGGATTTATCTCCTCTTAAAAGTACTGCCTAAGGCTACTCTAATTGGTAGGAAAGCAAATTCCCCCTTCTCCTCCTGTCACTCTTTGTTTTATTTACTGAGAACTGCCGAAACCTATTTACACAATAATGAGGATAAATCACCGTGATGCTTTCAACACAAAGAGAAATGTTGCGTGAGTTGAAAGCTGTACAATTAAAACTAAATTCAAAATATTTCTGAAGTAGTGCCTACAGTTAGTGGTAGGGAAATAAAATTAAGACAAACGATGGGAGCAGACGCTGCCGATAGACGGCTGAAACCGAAATTCTCGAGGCATCTTTTATGACGGACAATTTCATTCAAGATTGCAATTAAGTAAATGCGTGTAAGATGCTGACAGTAGCCCAGATGTTCCTCCTCGAACCGTGCGCGGCTCTTCCGTTTGTCTCATGGATGTGGAGCTCAGCTGCTTCCACCACCGTTGTCTTCTCCACGGGGCTCCCACCAGCAGCCTGTGCACCACACCAGGGTGGTGGTGCTCCAGGCTGGGAGGACACTCCTCTGTGTGGCTGTGAGGTTGCACCCCATGCACTCTTGGATCCTGGAGGAGTTACTCGAGAGGAGATGGGATCTCCAAGCTGAGAACAAGCCAGGCCAACATCCAGGTGAACGTGGAGAAAGCAACACCTGAAGCTGGCAGCCACTGTGCTCCTGAGGATCTCAGCACAGCCCAGTGCTGACTGAGATATTCCAGAAGAAGATTTCCCTTGACTGGATTTCACTGGAGGAGAACAAACTGCTGGGGTTGTTCCAGTGGAGGGAATGATGAACCCTGACTCTGTTGATGCTTGCTTGAAGACTGCCACTGGAACAACTGGATCTGTGGACACCACCTCACACTGGGCTGCTCAGACCCTGCTGCATTTTATAGAGGAACAGGACAGCCCTGAAGTGCTTACAAAGCTCACTTTGGGCGTTGGAACCAGATGATCTTCAAAGCCCACTTCCAGCCCAAGCCATTCTATGATTTTACGTATCGCTACCATGAGGTGTTTTATACTTTTTTTTTTTTTTTAATAAATAACAAAAATTAAATTCAGATATGCTCGTGGAGAAGATCTTTACTCGCTTTTGATTTTTAATCCTACCAGATCTGAGGCAAAACTGACTTGTATTTATGAGGGCAAGTGACAGGAACGAAACCCTTTTTTACAGCTTACGCTTCGTCTGCTCTTTAATTTGCCCTGCCCAAGCCCCCGGGCCTCAAATTAAACCATATCATTGAAACCAAGAAAACACCATATGCACCATGAAGGGAAAATCACAGCTTTTGAGGACAGCCTTGCTGCTTTTATAGGACACGCTGGCAGGTTGCTGTTGCTCAGTGGTACTGGTAGAGGTGGCAAAGCAACAGGATAGTGCCAAATGGTTGTGCCAAAATGGCACCAGGAATTTGCTGGTGCTGGCACTGCTCTGGTTTTACCCACGGCTGCTGCCGAGCTCCAGCAGAGAACAGAGATCTGCCTTGCTGTTAAGTGCAGTGTAAGATACCAATAAGTGTAATAATGAATAATTGAAGATGTATCTCTTATTAGAACACAGGTTCCACGTTATCTGTAAACGGACCTTCGTTCTCCCTGAGACGAATGGGAAATAAATTCTTTTCACAGAAGACTCGCAAGGCATTTTTCACCAGTGCTGCAATAAAATACTTAAATAACCCGACAAAATTATGACATCAAAGTAAAAACTTATAAAATATTAAGGTCTAAAATGACCTTTTGCAAAAGCATGTGCAAATCCATCGATACCAGTGGAGTTACTTCTATTTATGTTGTCAGGTGCTCATTGCATCTGTGTAAAATTTGAATAATTGGCTCTTGGGTTTAGATCCCACATTACGTGGTATCAGAGGGAAAACTCCATGGATCCTGATGGTGGAGGATCAGACCTCTCTGCAGCACAGGGCACAGAGCTTGGCCAAGTTATGTTGAGTGTGGAGAAACGCAGGGATGTGGTCAGAGCTGTGCTGATCCATCAGGCAACCACCAGCCCTGTGGGCAACCACCAGCCCTGGGAGCTGCTGCCACAGGGAACTGGATGGGTAGACCCATGTCCACAGGAAAGTGGGGGGTTGGATCCACATCCACAGGGAGCTGGATGGTGGATCCATGGCCACACACACATCCAGACTGCTCCCCAGCAGATCCCAAATGCCTTGGCCAACCAACCTCCACGGGGTGGTGGAGAGGTCACAGCATCCTGCCCACTGGGAGAGCCACACTGGGAGTCCCTGAGAGGCTGTACTGGTTATACTGGTTGTTCCTGCAGAACAATATCCCCAGCTGGGCCTTGCCTGTCTCATCCCCTGGCCAAGGTCAATGACTCATTTTAAACCCTATTTTTACTCCTTCCCTCCTGCCCCCAGATTGCAGGCAGGGTTTTGTACACTTATTTCTTTGTGTCCTTCTGCAGCTGGGGCAGTTGCTTCCAGACATCAGGATTAAAATTTAGTTTCCTGGGTGCCTAATTTGAAAGTGGCAATCCATCCATTTCCATTTGCCCTCTTATTTCCACACATGTCATTTATTTGCAAAAAACTGGGGCTGAAGTAAGCACGGAGTAAAATGGTAGAGCTCAGGTCTATTCTATAATGTCTTTAAATAACATTTTAACTGTAGGTTTATTTCAATTTCAATGTTCTAGAACTGATCCTAAATGAATAGTCCTAATGCCTAATACTTCTATATGCTTTTTAGCAGAATTTTGCCTGCAGAGGACTTATGGTTCTAGCCTCTAAATTTATGAAAATAAACTTCAAAAGCACTGCACTTTTCTCTATACTGTGCATCTTGACAGTTTAGGTGATGACTGCTCAGTTATACTGAAAAAAATTCAGATAAGCAGATTTTAGCACATTTACCATGTCTTTTAACTTCA
>VZSE01003047.1:76605-84105 GCA_013398275.1 Promerops cafer
TATAGGTGAGGTGAGTTAATAAAAGATGTAAATTTTAGCTTAAAATAGTGGAGTCTTGTGGAAGGTAATACATTTTAATTAAGAGGGTAGCAGGCCCCATTCTAGCAGTGGGAAAAAATCTGAGCAAGGGGACATGGCAAAGACTGCATTTTTCTCCCTATCAGTATTTTAGGAGCAGCCTAGCCTGTTTGGGAAGGCTGTTTTGCAAGGCAGTATTTATTAAAAAAGGCTAAAATTTCTGCTTATGATACAAAATGTAACAGGGAGAGCCAAACCTAGAAAGGCTTGAATTTTCGTTCTTGTCTCAAAGTTTGAGATGAGACCAAGCAGAGCTCTGCTCCAGGTCTTTGCTTCTTGCTCTGCCACAGAGACCTCGTGGTTGGGACGGGAGGGATGGGTTTGCAGTGCCCACAGTCCTTGGTGGTCAGCTGAGAGCAACCACCAAGTCAATAATCTCCTCCTGGCATGGAGGAACACCGTGCCTGTGAATATGATTTTTAACTTGTCTTCCTCTGAAAAGCTTGTCCTGATGCCACCTGTGCTCCACGGACTCTGAAAGCACAGAGTAAAGAGTGAAATAAAACATCTCAGCCTCAAGGAATGTAGTGGAGCTGAAATGCGAGTGCTGCTTGTGTCCTCTCCAGCCTGGCATCAATATTTAGCCCGGTGCTCAGAGCCGTCCTAATAAACTTGATGATGTCTAATTTCACCAAGAGTGGGTCCTTTTCACCAAATAATTGAACAAATACCGGTTCCAGTTGATGTTTAGTGAAAGGGTGCTTAATGGCCCTTTTTCTTTGACAGGATGTGAGCTCTCTGTATAGAAACAATTCATCATGAATGCTTCACGCTAAAAACAATCCACGAGGAGCAATACTTAGCATTCCTAGTGCACAATTCATTGGAGAATTTCCGAGCAATTTACAAACATTAGCTCAATAAGCCTCACAACACCCATTTGAGATCAGAAAAAAAAAAAAAAAAAAAAAAAAAAAANAAGAAGATAAGATACTGCTCTTCAGCCTGGATGTGGCACTAAGGAGCCGTAAAGCTGGAGGCTGGTCCCAGCTCCTGGCTCCCCAGAACTGGGTGGTTCTGTGTGGAGCTGGGCATCAGCTGGGCCTTGCACAGACTCACAGTCTAGGTGGTGGAAGCTGTGCAAAACCAAATAGAGGTCTGACAGAAAGGATGTTACCTTTAGAATAATAGAATCGTGGAATGGTTTGGCTTGGAAGGGACCTCAGAGATCATCCAGCTCCAACCCCCCTGCAATGGGCAGGGAACCTGGCCTATAATCAATTAATCTGGAGAGAATAAGTATCTCAAATAACAACAAAAAAATAAAAACAAATCCAAAATACCAAAAAAACCTCCAAAACATGGCAGATAAAATTAGGGGGAACTTGTGGCTAACATAGAGGCAGTTTCATGGAGTTGCTGATTATATCCCTGCAACAGCATGCACAAAACTGAGCATCCGAGCTAGGAGATCATGTCATCTACCACAGAAATCCAGATCTTTTTCAGCTCAACAGCTGAAACCCCTTTACAGGTTTTGGGATAGGAAGTTTTAAAGAAATGTGCATTCAGCTGAACTGACAGCATCGATTTATTTATGCAGTTTCAGTAAACCTGGTTGTTTTCCTGCTTGCCTCTCTGATACGAGAGATTGCTCCTTCAGCATTCGTGTCCTGGGGTAACATCAGGGTGCTGCTCAAGGTTTAATGGAGAAGGAAGAGCTGGGATTAAAAGCACCAATTTTTGATTTGGGGATGCTCCCATAATGCTCCTGTATGACCCACAAAGCTTCTCAGGAGCGAGTGCGATGCAGCCACTGTTGTTCTTTCTGCTGGCCATGGCTGGGCCCTGTTGGGTGCTAAAGGAGGAAAGATGTTCCTGTCTTGCCTCCTGCCAGGAATGCTCTTGGCACATGGAAACTTCTGTGAGGTGTGTGCAGCAAGAATAGCCCCAGTGGCTTACGAAGACTGACATGAGTGGATAAATCAAAGTTGTTCATATTCTGAATGTGAAAGCTCTGGCTGACCTCGCTGTCCAGCATGTACAAAGTTGGGCAGCACGAGCTGCTGGACTGGAGCATCTGGGTGAGGAGAAAATCCTGAGCTTTGCTTGTCATTATTGCTCAGTCATTAGCCAGAAAACTTAATTAAAACACAGTTTTATTATGAAAGATGAAAACATGAGTGCATAAGTAAAAAAGATGATGTCAGGCTGCGAATGTCCTCCTGAGGATCCCGTGGTTTGCTTCACCTGCAGGGTGGAGACTTCCCAGATCAGCTCGTTCCTGCGGTGCAGGAGGGCGGCAGAAAAGAGTTTCCATCTTCCCAAGCTTTCCCCTTCCCTCTAAGTGCTTGCTGTGCTCCCCTGAGGCAGCGTTGCTGCAAAAACGGTTTATGGGGAGATGCCTGGATGATAAGGGTTAGTCCTAAATAATTGCTGGTTGCCGCTCAGCAGAAATAAGCTGGATTTCGATCCCTGGGTAGAGCGACTCCTCACAGCTAAAGGCTGGCAAAGGTTGAAGAGGTCGTAAGACAGGGCCTAATTTGCCATGTTCCTTCCCTTTCAAAAACAATGAGGGAGCTGGGGCCTTGCCGGTGGGCAGATCCTGCCTGGATCTCCCTGGAGTCAGCAGGAGTTGGACCGAGTCCCTTTGAATAGCGAGAGTTTCCAAACCGGAGGCAAAGCCAAGTGTTTTTCAGAAGATTGATCATTACCTTTGGAATTTTTCGACGTAGAGGTCATTACTGCTAATATAAGTTGTGAAAAAATGAAAAGTATTAAAAAAATAGAGACAAATTCTCATCTGGTGTAAGTCATTGCCTTTGAAGTCAATGAGTCATTGAAATCAACTTTCCCACACCGAGCTAAGGATATGGCCTGGAGTCAATACATTTGTAGTTGTTGAAAAATTAAAAATATAAATTTGCCTTTCCTTGGCAATAATGCTCTGTTTATGACAGAGATCTTATGCTTTAAAATAAGTTCATTAATGAATAGGAAAGTAATATTTCACTACCAGTATTCTTTTGGGTATAACTATTTATGATTACATTTTATTAAACTTTTAAAAAATTGGATTTACATTTTGATGAATCTAATAGATTTCAATTTTGTATTTTTATAGATTCTTTCTAAAGTTTTTCCTCAAGTGCAATCAGAACTGTTTGAAGAATGCAGGCAACCCACGAGACATGCGAAGATTCCAGGTACAGATCCCTCTAAATGCATAAATGATGTATGAAAGACTTGATTACATCTTCATCTTGAACTCATGAAAAAACACAGTCAGTGCTTCTACTCAGTGTTGTTGCTTAAAAAAAATGCTGTCAGTATTTTACATTTCCCCCATTAATTTAAGTGCTGGTTCTGGAGTTCTGCAGTGGGCTGTAATGGATCAATGTTGGAGCAAGTGGATCGTTCCTTAGGAATTATTTCCCTAATTTTCCTTCCTACTATCACCTTGTGTTGTGGTGTGCTGTTTGCTCAGACCTGCAGAGGTTTTACATAGACTGAGTAGTTTGATCTTACTTTAAGAGCACGACTATGGAAGTTTGGAGCTCACACTTCTCTGGTTCACAACTTGTAGATCCAGAGGTGGCCCAGTCCACAGATCTTTGTTTCAACTGTGTTAGAAAATGTTTAATACTTCACTTTCTCCTTACAGCTTTTGAGATATCCTGTGGTGAATCATAGCACTACAGAGAGGCAGCTGACGGGATGGACAAATGATCTCCTCTGTATCTGGGGTCATTCGAAAGGCTCATTAGGAAATAACTGCCTTTTCTTTCAAAATATTTCACAATGATTCGTATTTGATTCCAGCAATAAAGTAGTATTGAGATGTTCAGGACTTTCTCAGTTTGGAGAAGAATTACTTGTGGTTAAACTTGATAGCAAAACATGTGACATCTGTTTTCATGCACAGCCAACCAACCGGGGAAGCCAGCACCCTCGAGCCAGCCAACAGAAAAGATCTGTAGCTGGGAAAAAAAAAATATTCCTTCAAAACAATCGAGCCAGGCTTCCATTTTTCATGCATCTCAGCTTCACGTGGCATCGGTGATATTGATCCATCTGAACAGAACAGAAGGTCAAACCTGGAATGAGTGGAAATGTCCTCTTTGTCTCACTGATGACTAAATGAAGCATCAGTCACGAGTGATCTTGTGGTCGACAATGGAGCCAGTAGGCACTAGAAAGACTTTCCTGGGTCTCTTTAGCTAATCTCCCTGCCTCTCAGAAGGTTTAACTGGACTTAACAGGATGTCAGATCTTGAACAGTATTTTTACCTGGTTTCCCTGCCTCAGCACCTTTGTGGAGGTGCACTGCAGGAGTGAGGCGATATAACAAAGCGTAGCACGTCGACTTTCTTTTGCTGAACTACAGTATTTTCCCTTGGTGACTGACCTATATAGACATGACAGAACAAAAATAGTTGTCATTTTCATATACACCTTGCTCTGTCTCTTTAATACACCGTGTTCTAGGAACCAAACCCAGAAATCCTGGCTGGAAATCACGCTTACATGTTTTGCAATATTTCTGAAAGTCTGGGAATCTCATTAAGAGTGAAAGAGGATAGCCCAGTGGCCTGGCAGCAGCTCTGCGGCCGAGCTGAGCGTGCAACCCCAGCACTCTCCAAAGTGGATGTTGACAAGAGGGAAGGTGTCCACTTCTGGGAGGAGAGAGCTGGGGGAGCAGAACAGCCTGGCAGAGAACTGCCCTCGGGCTGTTCGAAAGGGTACCGCAGATGGCTGTCTCCAAGGAGGCAGGATACACAGAAAAGGTGCTGTGATAGCTGAGAGCTAATTATGGCTTGTGAATAAGAAACAGGATCAGAGGTGATCCAAAACATAGAAGCAGACAAGAATTATCTTCTGATGCTCTGGAGAAGCTCTGTGCGAAGTAGGCTCTCTGCTCCCTTTCCATTTGTGTTTGTTAAATGTTTGGGTATAGAAGCTGGTGGGAGAACCCTGCAATCATCTTTGTTATAACCAAAAATTAAATAAATGGAAGGTGGACACTAAAATTTGTCCTACCTTTGGCTGCCCTCACCAGCTGGGTTGATAAAGTCTGACTGAGCCAGTGACTGTACGGACTCTACTCACCCCAAACGCTGCAGTGGCCGCTTCCTTTAGAAAACCTGGAACCACAGCAAAGGGCCCGTGCTGGAGTATTTAAATTAAGATGCAAATGTCAGCCTGGGGTAACAGAGATCCACCTACGAAGCCGTTCTCCGCGCGAACCCCGGCGCAGGTCGCGGTTCCCTCCCTGGCTGGTGCTCCCGCGCTGTCGCTGCCGGAAGGAGTCCCACGGCTCCGTTGTGGAGGTGTTGGCATCGGGAAGGTTGTGCGTTTTGCACATGTTCCTTTGCCATTTCGACTGAGAAGCAGCTGGAAGCCAAAGGAAGCCCTATCCATCATCTCTTCTATGGCCGGACTCTGAACCTGGACACAAGAATAGGAGCCTTTCACTCAAAAATAAAGGAGGAAATTCCATTGACATACCAGGGTCAATCACCATCCAAATGAACTTGAGAAGGGATACTTTTCATGGATTGAAAACACTTTCACTATTCATATTCAACTCAGCCTTTTCAGATGCAAAAAAGTTCATTATCAGACATTAAATGTAATTGTAAAACTGACCTGGAGATCATTTACTGAAGAAAAAATGGGGAGTTACGACGGTTCCTGATTTATTAAGCTTTTTTTATTTGGAATCCTCACAACCCTTCATTTGAAGACAGTCTCAAGTGAACAAATTTTAATTAGATAAACTATCTAATCAATATATCAACAGATCAATCAAAACAGCAGCATTTAAAATGAGTGGCTAGAGGGGTGTTTCTGAAACTAATGGCTAGAAGAATATTTCACTGAATTGAATTCATTTGTTAGCATAATAGGAGATTAAACTCTAATTAGTGTAGCAGGTTCTGAAGAGAAACAATTGTGAGTTAAAAATCACCAGTGGTCGCCACGTAAACAAAGATGTATTCAGAGATGTCATTCACTCGGTTTAAATAGAAACAGAAAAGTAACAGGATGTTGTTTTGTTTTACGAGACCTGATTCGGGGAAAATCTGCAGGATTTTTGAAATGTGGGGTTTTGTTTTCTCTTCCAGGTTGTTGTATCAACAACAGTCAATGTGGATGGCCACGTGCTGGCTGTCTCAGACAACATGTTTGTACACAACAATTCCAAACACGGGAGGCGGGCTCGCCGCCTTGACCCCTCAGAAGGTACGGCCCCTTCTTATCTGGAAAATGGTAGGCACACATTTACATGTCCTTTTTTTTTATTTGCAATGCTTTTTTTTCATTTTATTATTTTTTTTGTTTCCCTTTTTTTTTTTTTTAATTTCACCATACTTTATGTTGAGACACCACTACATTTACTTTTACATCATTTCTTCTCTCATCCATCAAAGCACCCATTAAAAAAAGTCCATTAGTATTTCTCAGCTCTTGTCAACTACAACACGGACGCTTCTGAATTTGCTTCTGACTTCTTTCTTTATTTAATACTTACAGTTTTGCAGTCACAACCAATTTTTCATCTTTTCCTATTTTATTTCTACTCTTTTAATTTTTTTTTTTTTATTTCAGTCTTGTTTTGCTTGCAGCTTTTTCTTGCTCTTTAATTTGACTTGATTTTATTTTGGCTTGTCATATTCCTTGATCCAGAGGTACAGTCTCAGGTTATGTATGCAAGTTTAAGTAGATGGTAAAAACATGACTGAATCCGTAAAGAATTTACTGTGAGGTCAATTTCCTGTGCCTGGGCCTTACTGCAGATTACGGCAGGAGGGGGTTTGGATGAGAAAAACAGCATAAAATGTTTTTCTTCAGCCTGACTCAATGTGATTGACTTCTTGCCTGAACTGCTAAAAGAAGATAGGCTGAGATGAAGAGGAGAATGGAAAGTGTCTCTGAAAATCCAGAATTGTGAAATCCTATCTTTTTGGAGCCCATCAGCCCCTGAATCACTCACACACAATTGCAGCTGCGCCTGGACACGTGCACACATGTATTTATTGTCCTGCAAAGGCCAAAATAGTAATTTGGATTTAAATATCTCTTTGTTTGAACTGAAAAATATATCAGTGTAGGGATGCAAACCAGCTCTCAGGGAACCTCTATTTAGTAAAATTAGGATAGGATAGGATAGGATAGGATAGGATAGGATAGGATAGGACAGGACAGGACAGGACAGGACAGGATAGGATAGGATAGAATTAGAATAGGATAGGATAGAATTAGAATAGAATAGAATAGAATAGAATAGAATAGAATAGAATAGAATAGAATAGAATAGAATATGTTAGAAGGATCATCCAGTCCAACTTCCTGAAGGCTTTAGTGTTGCCCAAAATTTAAATGCACATTTAAATATATTTAATTTTAATGCATTTTGAGTTCTGGAAGAGTTAGATTCTCAAGCCCACTGTGACCTGATGTGCTGGGCCATGCACACCA
>VZSE01003047.1:89105-94105 GCA_013398275.1 Promerops cafer
CTCTGCTTAGATCTGTACAGCAAAGCAGATAAATCGACATGCCACATGCATGCGATGCTTAATCATTTGTAATAGCCATATTTGCCCTGACATACAATTTGCTATATCAAGCCAGTTTTTCCTTGCTCACCAGTGTTCTGCTGCTTGGCCTTTGCTTTATAAAACATTTAATAGTTTGCTTTAAATACATCAACATGCTGATATACGGTTGCCCTTTGTGTGCCTCCTCGAGAAATCGTGCACTTTCCTCCTATTGTGCTTTGCATGGTTTGTCATTGGGGAAGAGAGCTCGTGTCGGGCAAGGAGGGGTATTAAGGTCTTGATTTTCTGTCTTGTACAAGCAGCTACTCCGTGCATAAAGGCCATCAGTCCTAGTGAAGGCTGGACTACTGGTGGGGCTACTGTCATCATAATCGGAGACAACTTCTTTGATGGCTTACAAGTCGTATTTGGAACTATGTTGGTCTGGAGTGAGGTAAGCTATCTAAATTGGTGGGCTTTGAACTGTAACATTTTTTCCATGAATGATTTTAACAAGCTGTCAATAGGCTATTGACATGAGGTATCATGAGGTTTTGTTTCACGGTGCCTTTTTAACCATGAATTCGCGTGTGACAATCGACTGCCCGGCCGGGAACGTACTTGAGGCACTTCATGGCCCTCTAGTGGAAGACTTGCTGTAGGAGGTCTCCCAGTACAATTGGACAATTAGTGTTAAAATTACCAGGAGTAGCCTTAAGGAGACATATGGAGGCAATTTTCATATGAATGATGCCCTGTGGCCTTTCCTGCAAACGAAAACCAAGGATCGTTTACAGAGCTTTTTCTAAAAAAAAACCCCTTGTAGAACCCATATCTTCCAACGTGACAGCAGGGAGGGAGAGTTTGGAGACAAGGAGAGCCATTGAAAGTAATTTTTGTGATTATGTAAACTGGCTGGCATCAGCCTTATCAGTGCCATCTTGATTTAAGGTATGTTTTCTGTACGATTTTTGTAGCTGATAACACCCCACGCCATCAGAGTTCAAACACCACCACGGCACATTCCAGGAGTTGTTGAAGTAACTCTCTCCTACAAATCCAAACAGTTCTGCAAAGGTGCTCCCGGCCGATTCGTCTACACTGGTAAGTGTGTGGTTTCCATGCTCCTCTTGGGATGACAACTCTCGTCTCTTAGTGATACACAGGAATGAAAATTGATGTTAAAAATAGGATGTGTCTTGCAGGAAGTGTAACTGGTGGTAGCTGGACCTTGAAAGACCTGTTCATATCGGCACCCAGGAGCTCTGGTGCCCATCCAGCCTCTTGGGTCTCAAAAATGTCCCCATGTCCCATGGGATCCAGCTCCCTCACAAGATGTCTGCTACTTCCTGTTTTCATATTGGCCAGAAATAGATTAACAATGGTATTTCCTACTCTTCTCCAGCCAGAAAAAGGAGTTAAGGAGTGCTCAGTGATGCAAAATATTTTTCAGGCCATCTATCCAAACTTCTTGAACTTCCCTAAAGGTTCAGTTGAAGCTTTGGGCATCGGTTCAAGGAGCTGTTGTTGGATCCAAATGACTTTATCCAACCCTATTCACAATCTGTCTCTAAAGATTCCCTCAGACCTAAAACTTGGGATACAAACTCACAAGCCTGGGAATGATTTATTTGTGCCAATTCTTTTAAATACATTTGATTTTAATTTACAACAGCACAAGAAAAAGTCGGAACTTTGTGGTTTTGCAGTGGTTTTAATATGAAAATTCTTATTTTGGGATGAAATACTGCTGGCTTTTTATCTGAAATGTGTATTAGAGTTTTTCTGGCATTTGCTGATGAATTTAACTGAGGTGCAGGGAAGGAAAAGGGAGAAATAGTGATTTAATTTACTGTACTTTTGGACGAGGATTCTAGGTAATAAATTTGATCTGATGAATCAATCTCTCTTTTGAAAACAAAGAGCCTTTAACTGTTTACTCGACAGACTGCAGGGATTCAGGGAGAGTCCTCGCTGCTTATTGGGTAGATAATGCAGATTGCAGATGATGTGCAGATGATGTGCATTTTGATGACTATTTTCCCACTAGACTGCAACTGTTTCTATCTATTAATTTAGATCTAATGGGAAAAGTGTGTTCCTGGGTAGTTTTAAGGGAGGACTTTTGAAACTGTTAACACATCCTGGATATGTTTTTGTGTCTGCCTAAGGTCTATTGTTGAAATGAACTTTTAAGTGATGGTAGCACCTGAGATTCCTATATTCTCTCTATTCCCAAAGAAATCCAAAAATGCTGAGCAAAAACGCTGGCATCCAAACCTGGGTGCCTCACTTCTGGCTGGTGAAGGAGAGAATATTTACATTTATTGATCTTTGGGATTGGGTTTCACCAGAGTTTCTAAATGGGATGGTGGTGACTGTGGTGCTTTTGAAACAGATGATTTATCCCAAAAGCCAGAGTTGTTTTGCTGCAAAGGTGGTGAGCACAGGTGGGGTTGTCACTGTTGTGTGCTTAGAAATGCTCTTATGAACAATATTTTTTATATATATATATATATATGTATATATACAGACACATAGATACACACACATATATATGTATATGTAGACTTTATTCCAAGCTACAGCTGAGTATCCTGTGAGTATGACAAGCTAAAAGAAGTGTCCAACAAAATAAAAAATGAATGAATTAAAAGCCTCAGCCTGAGTTCCAGATATTTGAGCTCTTGGGAGCTGGTGCAGTTCCACGGCGCACAGGGAAGCGCCGCAGATTTGAACCAGATGACGGTCTGGCTCTCAGGGCAGAGCCTGGAATTCTGACTTGCTTTGGAGTAATGTCTTTAACTGATTTCTGAGGTGTGGATTTTGCAAATGTGGCTAATTTTGCTGTTTTGATGTTCTTTCTAATGTGTAAGTGCATGTGTGTATGGAACTGGAAGAACAAACCATTAATTTTTTTCCTTCTTGGGGTTGTCTTTTGTCTTTATTGCTAAGTAAAGATGTTCAAAAGGATCATGAGAATGTCAGGAGCTTCTCCCACTGGAATAAAATTGTAATAAAGTTATATAACTAACAACACTTTAAGAGGAATATATATTTAAAACACCTTTGGAGGGAAACAAAAGCCAACATCCTAGCAATAAGAAAATAAAGACAGAAAGCCAGAGCCTGCCTGTCTGAGAAACTTCTGCTTTGCTTTATCCCGGAGTGATAGGGTGGCTGAGATAGTCTTTGGAAATTACAGCTGCCATTGAGAGGGAAGCCAAGCCTCGCTGTATTTCAGAAAATGAAAATGCTGTAGCCTGGTGGAGGGAGGGGCCGGGTCCCCAGGGCATCTGTTTCCCATCAGTGTCCCACCATGCTTGCAGCCTGGCTTGGCACTCTAACATTTAACCTTCCCAGCAGGAGGTAGACCATAGGGCAACAAGGCTGCGGAATAATGAAACAAGAGTGTAGTGTGGTGCACAAAGCCTTTGTGAGCGCAGAAGTTGAGACATTAAACCATCAGGGCAGGGAGATGCGAAAGTTCCAGATTTTTCTCCAAAGCCCCCATTAGCCCGGCGCAGAAGCAGGAGCACGCCGGCTCCCAGCAGGCAAAGGCAAGGCCTTTCCCCATCTATCCATGCCTTTTTGCCCGCTGCTTTCAACTATTATAAAGATACAATTACCTTGGGAGATTGTGGCAGTTCAGTTGATTAGCACGGTGAATTAAAAGAATGAGTCACAAATGACATGTCCGGCTCTTCTCTACTAGTCCTTTGTATTCCCAGTGTACCTCACCCCTGTTGTAAGAAGGTCAAAAATTAGAGAGAGATAACAATTTTCAAGCAGCTAGCACTTAGGAGCAGAATTAACAATCATTCTGTATGTAATTGCCAGTTAATAGTAAATTGCCTTCTAGACTGTAAAATGCAATATAAACTGGTGGGCACCTAAAATTAAATTAATGAGGTATTTGCTGCATTTAAAAGTGAATAGTGCAAATTAATAACTGGGTACAATACTCGTTTTAGTACATATCGAGCGGTGCAGTGTTTGCTTGTTTAATACTAATTTTAAAAGTGCTACCTGAAAAATTTGCTGTCTGTGGGTAAATTGAGTGGTGGGTGCAGGTTGTAGCCATAATTTTTCTGGTACAGTCTTCCAGATTTCTAAATTAAATATCAGAGATTATTTTTTAATTAGAATATAAGCACTGCAGCCTTATTTGATTATGGCAAATTGTGATTTGTATGCTTCAAAATGAAATTATGTTACAGATAAAACTGCACCTTTACACACATATTTTAAGCTCTGCAGATTGTGTTGGTTTGCTCTCAGCTGAGCAGCAGGATTGTGTTTACAGTGTGTTTGTGCCACTGCCTTCCTGTTTTCTCTGTGTTTTGTGTCGTTTCCCAAGCAAATAAAGGGTGCATAGCCTGATCTAGAGCATACCAAAACTGTTTCAAAGAATGATTCGTGGCCCTTGGAGCTTTTCATGCTTGCTGCTTCCACCCTGAGGTTTTTGTTGCACACCCCTATTTTGACAGCTTCTTTGGCTCAGTTGAGGCAATGCCCCAAATTGTCAGGAGGCAGCAGATCCCCTGCAGGGGACCGTGGCATCCGACCGCCACCGCGTCCCCAGCAGAACGCGTGGCTGCCAGATCCATGGACCCATTCCCAGGCCTGCAGCGCATTTGCTGGATGTGAACACGAGAGCGATTCCTTTGCACAAAGGCTTGAGCTGGATCTGGAGCTCACGAGCCCATTGCTCATGGCTCAGGGTCCCTCCAGCTCACGAGCCCATTGCTCATGTCTCTTCCAGCTCATGGCTCAGGGTCCCTCCAGCTCACGAGCCCATTGCTCATGGCTCAGGGTCCCCTCTAGCTCATGGCTCAGGGTCTCTCCAGCTCACGAGCCCATTGCTTATGGCTCAGGGTCCTTCCAGCTCACGAGCCCATTGCCCATGGCTCAGGGTCCCTCCAGCTCACGAGCCCATTGCTCATGGCTCAGGGTCCCTCCAGCTCACGAGCCCATTG
>VZSE01003047.1:106605-109105 GCA_013398275.1 Promerops cafer
ATCATATTGCAGTCTTCAACTTTCTGTCGTGTTATTGAGTGCATGCGTGTGAGCCTCCCCGCATTGATCACGGGATGTGCCGCCCGTGTTTACACAAATAATGGCAGCACTTGATAATAATGTCTGCCAATTATTTCGGATGGCGTTTCCCATCGACGCCCCCCTCCCCGAGTAAGTTGTAGCCTTTGTGTCGGCCCGCGCTCGGCGAACCTGCTGAGTTGTACGGTGTTAATCATCAAATTACATGCTGACTAATGAGTGATGGCCTAAATTGCGGGCTGAGTAATGAATAGATGGAGGCAGTTCTTATTAGTCTCAGAAAACCCATTGATTTATGTAGCGCCATGCACCATGGAGTTAGTCTGCTGAAAACGATATCTACATCAAGGAGTAATATACTCTAATAAGTATTTTCATCTTAACTCTAGTCACTGGGCCTCCAGGCTCAGTTTTTGTTTGAGTCAGGCAGGGCTATAATAAAGCCCTATGACTCCTTATAAAGCTTGTTAAACACAATGTGTGCAGTCTAACTGAGTCAGGATCATGATTCATGCACTGTACACAGCAGCATGTGCTGCTGATTTATGACCAAGCACAGTTCATAGTCAAAATTACAATTTGAGGGATAAAAAGATTAATTACTATTTGTGGCCTGCAATTTCATGAGGCTAGTGGATTGCAGCTGTAGAATGATAGTGCTCTACATCAGTTTGTAGTCAGCCATTCACAGATTATTAAAGCTTTGCAAGATTAAGTGCTCCTCCTGCCTGGTTTGTGCTCAGGCAATATGCTAGACAAAAAAGGACCACAGGGATAAATCTGAAGCTAGCAATAGCTGGACATATGTCATAATTGCCAGTTTCCCATAAATCCACAGCCAGTATAGAAAGCACCCCGTGATGCAGACATCATATCATGACTGTAGTGATTGCTATATATGGCCTCAAGACCTGTAACTTTGTTACTGCACTATCATTTTTGCAATATATTGGATAACCCTTGACTATTTTCCAGCCTAATTATAAGTAGAAGTAATCATTGCTTTGTGAAGGGGGAAAAAATAAAAATCTCTTCCTCAGGACAGGTTGTAAAATGAGGTTTGTGGCCGAGATAAGGTCTGAGAGGAAAATTGCACATGGGGTGTAAATTTGTGCTCGGGAGCAGTTGTTGGGATGTGCATTTTATTAAACCCCTCTGCTTAAACAGCCTCATCTGTTTATGTTCCAGCGCTTAACGAACCCACCATAGATTACGGCTTCCAGAGGTTGCAGAAAGTTATTCCGCGACATCCAGGTGATCCCGAAAGGTTACCAAAGGTTAGTGAAGAGTCAGAAAGTATCTGTTTATTTTTTCTAATTAAATACGTGTTGCTAAGCGATGCCTTAGGCTGCTCATCACCTGTAAAATAACGCCGCTCACGAACTCCGGCTGAGCAACTTCTTGGGTAGGTACATCAAGCTGCAAAAAAGCAACCTGTACTCTTAAATGTGACCCCTTTTCCACATTAATTCTTTGCCATTAAGTTAATCGACAGTTTTTAAGATCGTACCTGATACTTGCAGGAGAGTATTTTAAAGAAGGAGAATGGATTTTCTGATACAAATATTTTGGATTCTACAAGAGGGACATAAACTTCCTGCGTAATGAAATAGTTCAATTAAACATTTTCCACTCCAGTAGCTTGTAGTGATTTCAATCTAAGCAGCCCCACTCTGATCTGTGATTATTTGACTCTTGTTTTCCTTTCATTTTCTAAAGCTCGATTCAGTTTAATCTTTTGTTTACAAAGCTTTTGTTATAAGTCCCTGACTTAGCAGGCTAACAAATGAAGTCCACATATTAATATCTAGAGGGACTTTTCATTTAAATTCAACAAAGACAAAAGCTGCCTGTGTTGTTTATGCACATGACACGTATCACAGAAATTTCATTTTGATGTAAAACATTAAAGATAAGTCATGCTTATAATTTTCCCTTTTTCTTTGATATAATATTGTCTTTTTTCCTTCAGCGCAATCTCTGATTTTCAAGGCAAACTTGAAAACACAAATGAAAAATGAAGTCGTAACATTATGACTGATTATTTTGTATTCTGTTCCTGTGTGCATCAAGTCTTGACCACCTCTGAGTTTTATTAACACAATAAAACCTTTTAGACATTACCTTTTAATGCTCAGCGTGAACATAAGCAATATCATTAGGTCTCTCTTTTAATTTGTGAGCATGCCAGCAACTCATATCACATATTCACTGTCACAAGAACTGTAGGCAGAAGGGAAGATTTTTAGAGCGTGTTTCACTGGGGGGTTTTTGCTCCTGAGGGTTGAGCTCCAGCAAGAACAAGATTGTTCCTCCAGAAGAGCTGGAGCCATCCATATCATCACCCATAGGGCTCTTGCTGCCAATGTTGCTTCCTTTAATATTCCTTTTAGGTATTAATGACAGCACTTTCCACCCATAAATATATGAGATATACACAGTCATATATATTTATATGTAT
>VZSE01003047.1:114105-116483 GCA_013398275.1 Promerops cafer
GGTGCCAAAAGCATAAGCAAGCATTAAGGCAAGAGAATAACCTTGAACTGGGGCCAAAATATACAGTGACTAATGGGAAGTCCTAGAGAAATCTGCTCAGCCGAGTGGATCAGCTGTACTGTATTTTGCAAACTGCTGAAAATACAACTCCTGCCTTGGACGCATAAAACCCGTGTGATGATTTTCACCTGACTTCCAGTGCTAAACGGGAGTTTTATGTTAATATTTTTCTTTCTTTATATTTACCGTGTTGAGGTGCAATTGGGCATGGGAAGGAAAACCAGGAGGTGTTGTTGAAACAAGCAGCAAACCCCCCACCCTCACTATAATTCCACGGGAATCTCTTCGGTAAATTTCAGCGCTGTCGCGACTTGGAGCATTTGCGCAAATCTGAGTTGTCGGCGCTTATTTCGTGTCTCTCTAGGAAATAATCCTGAAACGAGCAGCTGACATTGCTGAGGCGTTGTACAGCGTGCCCCGCAACCACAACCAGATCCCCACTCTAGCCAACACTCCCGCCCACACCGGCATGATGGGCGTGAATTCCTTCAGCAGCCAGCTCGCCGTCAATGTCTCCGAAACATCGCAAGCCAACGACCAAGGTAGGTGGGATTTCAAGGGTTAATCCTTCACCTTGTTGGCTGCTTTTGGCCTGTTCATGCGAGCTGATGTCACCACCGTGTCCTCCCTCTCTCTGTCCCCTTAGCCGTGTGTCTGAGCGCGGAATGAAATGCCGTCTTTAACCTTCTCGTAATATTTAATTCTCCCTGTTCTTTCGTTTACTGTTATCATAAAGCATCGCCAGTGGGGGAAAAAAAATAAAATTGGCAAAGTGTAGAAAGCTCTTTGTTATTCGCAGTAAATATACAGCGTGTATGGTTGGTTTATAAAATAATTATGTCTCGGTACCTCCACCTGGTTTTGGAATATTTACACAGATAAATCTAATTTGATGTCTGTGATTTGAAAATACTTTGTTTGTAGGCATGTGTGACATATATGTTACTAATAAAAGTAATAGTTGATTTAATTTACCTGTTGTAATTGAAAATGCATGTAGCATATTGCATTTAAAATTAATTTTGATACTAATGAAAGGAGGGAAACAGGATTATTAGATATGTTCAAACGCATATTTTTTTTTGCTTGCAAAGTAATTATTAAATTGATTGCTCAGATAGGAAGAAATTGTTGTTTAAAATCCTGATTCCGCTATGTTTCCTCTTCTAAAAAGATTGTCTTTTAATGCGTTTCCAAGCTAATAAGCCTTATAAAATTCTGTACTTGCTCTTGAATTAGTTTTCACTGATGGCTACACCTTACGAAAGCTTGTTGTTAGCATAAAAATATCAATCACAAAATGAAGACCCCAAAACAGCCTTTTAAAGTAAATCACCGCAACAAAAAAGTTTTTCTTGTCAGCTCTGGCATTTGAAGGTGTGGAGAGGCTGAAAGTTCACGCAGTGTGTTGGTACAAAGCGGGACTCGAGCCTGTTGATAATTGCTCCTAAAGACAAACGTGAAGGCACCTGACACAGCTGGATCGAAGAGAGCTTTTGTTGGCTGTCTGTGCTAAGAGGAGAGACAACATAGAGTGCTCGCGGATGATTTAAGTAGGGTTGGCGTGATAAGGTTATCTCAAGCTGCAAGAGTTGATAGGGCAGTGAGAGACAACTCAGAGCAAAGCTGTGCAATCAATTAAAACTGTGTAATATATGCTGCATGAGGAAACCCCCCAGCCCTAAGTCTATCTTATAAAATAACATTATTTTTTTGGGGTGGGGGGGTTTCTAACACAGTAGGTTACAGTCGCAACACAAGCAGTGTTTCCCCGCGAGGATATGTTCCCAGCAGTACTCCTCAGCAGTCCAATTACAACACAGTCAGCAATAGCATGAATGGATATGGCAATGCCGGCATGCCCAATCTAGGTGTACCAGGTTCCCCTGGATTTCTTAATGGCTCCTCAGCTAACTCTCCTTATGGCAGTAAGTGTCTATTTTTGGTAACACATCATCATATAGATTCATATTTACTACAAAATCAACTCCTTGCATTGTTTTGATTTCCTCTATTGTCAGCTACTGGATAAAAGGAGGGGTGACTCTGGAGGCTGGACGTAAAAATGAAAATAATAAATTGATCTGTTTGTGCCAGAATACAATCTCAGCTAGAGAAAAAAAAAAAAAAATAAAAAAGAACAAACAAAACAAAACGAAACAAAAATACCAAAATAAAAATTGGACTGCGCAATTCGTAACAAAAGTCCAACACAAAAGAGTTTGCCTGTTATCCAGAGAGTGGCCAAGCCAAGGCATTTCATTTTTATTTTTTTATATATATTTTTTTTATATATATATATACATATGTATATATAT
>VZSE01003047.1:117639-128458 GCA_013398275.1 Promerops cafer
ATATATATCTCTATATATATTTTAAGAGGCAAGGCCCTATCACTCTCTTTTTCCGTGTTTGCCGTGAAAACCTCAATCTGAGTCCTGATTATTTTTGCTTTATTGCAGTAGTGCCGTCAAGCCCTACCATGGCAGCCTCTTCGGTCACCCTCCCTTCAAACTGTAGCAGTACACACGGCATTTTCTCATTCTCACCTGCCAATGTCATCTCTGCAGTGAAACAAAAGAGCGCCTTCGCTCCTGTTGTCAGGCCCCAAGCCTCTCCTCCACCATCTTGCACCAGTGCAAATGGAAATGGACTTCAAGGTGAGCCCGATCTCTCTCAATTTTCTCTCTGCTGCTTCTTTTTTTTTTTTTTCCCCTGTTTGGTGTTTTTTTTTCTCTGGGAGAAAGGTGCCTGGCTGGTTTTTTCAGTGCTTCTCGTAGCGATGCAAAAGGAAGGGGAGAAATAGGGTAGCAAGAATGGTGTGCTGAGATTTTCAGGTTTTTAGTTCATTTTTGATGCTTGCATTAGAGCAAACACGAGTTGTTTTTCTGGTATTTTCCCTTAGGAGTTTGTGCCTTAAATTTTAAGGGAAGACTGTATCCCTGAATGCTTCTTGGAGGGTTTGTGTACCTCTGGTGTTTATATGTTTTCTGAGCACATTTCTGTGGATGTCTAAACCCAGCAGTGTTCTGGCAGGACAGGGTGTGATTTCCTCACTTTATATAGGGTGCAGTGGTGATTTTAAATATGTCAAGAGAATATAAGTCAGGTTAAGCCCTTACTCAGTGGACTAAGCTTCCCTGGACCAGGTAGCCCTGTATGCAGTGGTTTGCATGCTCTGGTGGTCCCAGCTCTTACTGCGGTGTTAGAGTGGTTACATCCCTAAAGGAACTAAAGATTTTAATTAGGGCAGGCAATTTTAATATTTTGCCTTTTTTTTTTTTAAAAAAATCCATGTGGGTAATGCAAGGAACAACTGATAAACTAGTGGCAGAATGTCTGTGGTCACCTGCAGGGTGTGGGGCAGGAGGAGTTACAGCACAACGTGAGAACAAAACCACAAAGAATCACCCTACAAAGGAAGACTCATGGCCTATTTTGCCACTTTTAGGGGGTGTTTTGACATGCAGAAGGTGAGGCTGTAGGTGCATTAGAATCACTTGGAAGGGTTTTTTTGCCTCTGGTGGAGTCTCAGTGCACAGTGCATTAACTTGAGGCACTTCAGATCCCATTGAAACCAGGAAGGGTTGAGGACAGTCTCATCCCGGAGGTCGTCACTCCTCTTGACTTCCCCAGTTAAGGGCAGCAGCAGCAGCAGCACAGGATTGTTTATTCTTTGTATCACCATGGCACCCTCAATCCAACCAGCACTCACAGGCAAACAGACGAGGGGGATTTTAATTTGCCAAACCAGTTCTGGACACCTGCATTTTGTGGGGTGCCGAAGGCGCTTTGGAGAGACATCATCCCAATCCCACAGAGCTGCCTGTCCACCCCAAATCCACTCCAGGATCTCCAAATTAATCTTCCTGTAGCTTGCTCTTAACTTCTTGGCCCAAAAAAGCCATCTGAGACCTTGTTATGCACTCAGGTCAACAAAGAGCTGAGAATTCAGATACACAAACTCAATGTAGCATGAATCTAAAGGAAAGGATAATTAAATTAACAGGGGTTTTTTGTATTTCTTTAGTGGAAGCTTCACTGTGTTAGTACTGTAAGTAGAAAACTATATCCATATTCTTAGAAAAATAATCCATTCATAAAATAATCCAGTGTCCTACTTTCCTTTTTTTGTAAGAAGACACTGGTATGAAAAGTAAATACTGAAATAAAATAATGAACGAAAAGGAAAAATAAGATAATAAAATAAAAGAAATAATAAAAAATAATAGACATAAAATAAAATAAAAAATGAAATAATATCCATGTGGTAACATATGGCTTAGATCTGAGGCAGGAAGATCAACTAATTGATTTTAATTGACTCTAAAAAACACAATTATTTAAAGATCTAAATTAAAATTACCCAAATTTTTGCCATTTCAGTGTGTGAATAAGGGGCATCCTGTCATATACTCAAGGTTTTAGGTACTAAAAATCTCTAGATTACCTCAAAGTGGGGTTTTAAGGAGAACTGGGAGGGCTGAATGCCTGCAGCGAGCACCCAATGTCCCTTAGCACCTCCCCAAGCTCCCAGTAATTGCACATCTCCATCCTCAGGTACAAAATGCTTTTTGTATAAAGCTCAGAAGATGACTTGGAATCAGCCAATACTGATTTGTTAAATAGGTCATGAATTCAGCTCTTAAGCTGAGCCCAACCTCACTTTGCACTAAGCTTTTTTCATGCCCAGAGAGCCCTGTGAATTTCTAACAGTGCCTTCAACCCCTGATTTTTGTATGCTGCAGTCCAAGCAGCAGACTTGGTGTCATCCTTTTGGGTTTTGGGTCAGCAGCTGAACTGAAAATCAAGTGTTGAAAACAAACAAACAAACAAACAAACAAATAAATAAATAATGATTTAAATAAAAATCTTCAATTTTCCTCTGTCAGCTGAACCTGAATCATTTTGTGTTGAGCAGGCTGACCCAGAGAAACAGGCAGAATGTCCTTCTGGCCTGGTGATTAGAGCAGCAACTTGCAGTGTTGTGGCAAAAAAATTGGCATAATATATGAAAAGTAGACAGCACCACAAGGTGATGCTCAGTATTGTGCGAGTTAGGGAACTGACACGGAATCATAGAATCCTGGAATGGTTTGGGTTGGAAGGGACCTTAAAGACCATCTAGTTCCAGCTTTGGGCAGGGACACCTTCCCCTGTCCCAGGCTGCTCCAAGGCCAGTCCAACCTGGCACCACCTCACCTCCCTCACCCAGGAATCCTCTGTGAGATCCTTCACCATCCCAGCAGAGCCACCATCCCTTTTCCACCCAAAGCTTTGAGTCAGTTCAGACTGAAGTCACAGAAGCCCTCAGAGTGACAGCACTTCACCCATTCATCCTCACAGATCTCAGCCTTGGCCTGAGCTGCAGCCAGGGCTGAGGGGCAGGACAGGGATGAGTTTGCTCCTTCCTTCATGAGACATCCTCAAGAAAAGCCACCAACACTCCTGTGTTGGTACTTATTTACACTGCATTTGATACATAGAGTTCATTAGGGAGTTTCTGCTCCTTCCCTCCTATTTTCTCAGTCATTTGTTGTCAGGGAACTCTTTTTAAAGTTTAATTAGTTGCTTTCTGGACTCTGTACAATCACCTTGAGAGCTTTCTGATCAGCACATTTTCTACATTAAGTTAAAACATGGAATTTGACAGCTGCAGTCCAACGCAGCTGAGGATTTTTTGGTGATCTTCAAGTACAGAGTCTCATTTTAGGGCAGGGTGTGAAGGAGCTGAGTGACAGCTGAGGAGATGTCACTGTTAGAATGGTCACATTCAGTCAAGCCAAGAGGGCAGTAGGAGCTCATGGTCACTGGTGTTGCGTAAGAGGCAAATCCTGCAGTTAATGGACAAAGATGGACTTGGATCAGAATGGATGAGAATTCAGCCAAGGGTGGTCCTTTTGCAGGGATTTGGGGGTTAATTGACCCCTCCCTGGTGGGTAAACCACTGTAGGGTATCTCTGTGTGGGAAAAATGCTGCTTGTGGTACGTCTAAGTTGGTGAGAACAGCAGGACTAAGCAGTTCCAGCTGGACCTCAGGGAGATTGTTTTGTCCCCTAACAAAGAATTAAACAGAAGTTGAGCTGCTCTAACTTCTGGCTTGTGCTGATGTAACCCTGAGCATCAGGACCACCCGAGCCCACCACACCAGAAGCAAGATCTTGCTGCCTGGAACCCCAAAATCCTCTCTGTGCTGTAGGACCTACTGCCCAAGAGTGAACATGGAGACATCTGTAGGTGACAATTTTTTTGTAAAGAGATCTAAGACACCTTCTAGTGGAAGGTGTCCCCGCTCATGGCAGGGGGTTGCAACAAGATGGTCCTTAAGATCCCTTCCAACCCCAACCATTCTGGGATTTGAGGATTCAACGATGAAGACAGAGGTTAAGAGTAAAAAAGACAAACTGGGGAGATCTCAGAGAGGCCAGGCTGGGGGCAACGCCAGCCAGGGCTGATGTTTACTCCTCCCTGTTGCTGTACCCGTGCCAGCTGCTCGTCCATCGTCAGCCAGCGGTGCCTAAGGAGGGCCAGCACTCAGAAACTGCAGCTCTCTCTTGGAGGAGAGCTCTCTCCCTGCTGTCCCCAGGGCCTGACTCACTCCTGTGAGTAAGCCTACAAAAAAGGGCTTTTGAGCCGTATCCAAAAAGCCACAATCTTGTTGACTCTGCGTGACCTCCATGGTCTATGACCAGAAAGTCAAGTACTCACACGAATTTTTTAAGAGCAGGATCCTACCGTGTGTGTTCCTTAGGGCAGAGAGTCTTTTCCTGTTTAAAACAATGAACATTAGAGGTAGAAAAGAAATTTTATTGTGAGAGACTACTGGCTCGCTGCAAAGTTGGAAGCACAATATGTGTTCAAAATTTGGTTTTCAATCGTAATTTACTTTCTATAGATTGTGAAAGATATTGCTCTCTGGTTATAGGACTACAATGCACAGCAAAAGGCTCTCTATATTCTTTTAAAATTGCATCCTGCTTAATTTTCTGGTCTTCCTCCAGATGAAAGTATTAAAATTATTATTAAAAAACTCACCAGCTCATTTTTCTTTAAGAAGGCGTTTGGTATCAATTTGCACAGCAGGAAGCTCAGTGCAGAAATTCACAATTGTCAAAGATTGCTACTAAAATAAATTGTGAAATACACATCTGGAGCACCAACCTTGCATCCCCCCCCAGACTGTGCCACAAAGAGAGTTCAACAAAAATCGTTAAATTAAAGAATTGAGATATTTTTTCTTTCCCCCAGAAAAATATGGCAGCAGATAATCTAAATTCTCACACAGCAGAATCATAGCATGGTTTGGATTGGAAGGGACCTTAAAGCCCATCCTGTCCCACCTTCTGCCATGGCAGGGACACCTTGCACTGTCCCAGGCTGCTCCAAGACCTGTTCAGCCTGGCTTTGGACACTGCCAGGGGTGGAGCAGCTGATGGTTGAATTGCAGCACGAGGCACTTGAGGACATGGTTTAGTGGTGAACCACGACAGCACTGGTTGATGTTGGACTTGACCTTAAAGGTCTTTTCCAATCTTAATGATTCAGTGATTCCATGACAACTGTTCCTTAAAATGATCTCCTGCACCCCCCAGGTCAGGGGCACCCCAGATAACCAGACTGGCATGGTGACAGATTTGCTGCTGGCTGGATCCCACAGGAGAAGCCAAACTGAGAGCAGGGCCTTGGCAGGCCCAAACACAGGGCGAGGTCATCTGCTGGCCTGGGCTGAGGAAGGGTGGAACAGAGGAGATTTAGTGAGGGGTTGTTTTTAAGGGTTTTTTGAGGGTGCTCAGGCCTTGGCAGGGGCTGCCCAGGGAGGGCTGCAGTGCCCATCCCTGGAGGTGTCCCAGGAATTCCTGGAGGTGGCACTCAGGGCTCTGGGCTGGGGACAGGGTGGGGATGGGCACAGATTGGTCTTGGTGATCTTGGAGATCTGTTCCAGCCTAAATGATTTTGTGATTCTCTGAAAACATGATAAGGAAACTGAATATTTTGGGTACAAAGGCTCCCTGCCAATATACCCACTGTTCTCCAGTTAAATTTTGTAACCTTAATTGCTGGTTAGGTTTAAAACATTCATTATTATGAATGTTGCAAAATTACAACTTCAGTTTCGATTTTGACAAATTTGACACTTTTAATTGGGGAGAAAAATGGCAGAGTTGGAAGACTTTATCCTGTTTCATGAACATCACCTAAGATGTGTTTCACAGAGGTTTAAATCCATCCAAATCCACAAAAGGCTCTGGCAGGACCAGGGGCTGCTCCAGGCTCTGGGTGCAGCTGTTGGAGCAATGCTGGTCATGGTTGTGTTACCTATGAAATGTGTACAGACCCAGCTCTTCCAAACCATAAAGCTGCAACAGCGAATCTGAAATAAATTAATATTGTTGAAATTAATGAACTGAGAAATTGAAGTTCACATCGCTACACGAACAAATTTATTAATATCTGTTGTACATAAATTAATGAGAAATATCATTATGGAAAAAATTAAACAACACTAAAATTAAAGACTGTCTAAATTATGCTTCTACCAAAGAGTTAACAAGGAAAAAAGCAGTGTTTGTTGGCATCTCAGTCTTTATCTGTTAAAAAACCCCAGGATATGGCTGATCAGGGGTATTAATATCATGTCTTCTTATGCTGTTTGAGCTCTAGGGTTGGGAGAAGATTTAGAGTTCTTGGTTTTGGTCTTGGAGAGTCCTTGGTTTGCTCAGTGCTGCTTTTATCATGAAGCAGAATTGTGTAAAATGAGGTTTCCTGCCCAGGGCACCAAGTGGTGATTGGTGGGGATGTCCCCAAGGGATGGGAATACAGCCAGAGGAGTTGTCAGGAGCCTGGAGAGAAGCTGAGCCTGGGGAACCCGGGATGTTCTCCCACGGAGCTCCTTTCTCAGGGAGAGGCTGCTTGGGGTGTGCTTTGCTGGGAGAAGTGTCCGTGGTCCTTGCTCCGGGGACGCCGTGGAGGAGCCGGGCTCTGTGTCCTCCCGCCCCATCCCGTGGTGGCTCTGAGCCCAGCGTGCCAATAACAGCTCCTTTTCTTCTCTTTTTCCTTTTAGCCATGTCCGGGCTTGTAGTCCCGCCAATGTAAAGTCACTTTTGTTTACCTACCGTAGCACCAAGCTGCAGAGGATGGGCTTAGGGGACAAGTTTAGTATATTAAGACATGCTGATGGGAGCAGTATCTTCGCGCAGAATCAGCAACAAAATCGAAATGCTACAGGAGGAAAAAAAAAAAAACCAAAAAAAAAAAAAAACCCACAAAAAAAGGAAAAAAAAAAAAAGACTTTGTTTAAAGATTTTATTTAAACTATTAAGAATCTACATGCAAACAACCTACTTCTTCATGAACAATTCCATTTTATTGACTGAATTTTTCTCATATTTTCACATTTCTCAGTCCTGGAGAATAAGGAAAAAGCGACGCCTATTTTGTATAAAGTTTCTGATTACGTCTTGGCTATGTCTAGTACTTGCTATGTGTTGGGAGAAACTTTGTGGATGCACCATTTTGATTATCATGAAACACTGATGAAAAATGCCTCCGAACATTTTTCTGTACTCATAACTAGATTCACAATGGTTGTGTATCTCTATAATGTGAAATATTTTTTTGTGGTGGAAAAAAAAAAAAAAGGGGGCCAAGGAGGTTATGAGCCATCAAACTGGAAAAAAAAAAAGAATTAAAAAAAAAAAAGGATGAATATATGATTAGGAAAAAAAACCACACAAAAAACCGGGGCGCGGGGGCGGGCGTGGGGGGGTTTATCGTTGCTTAACTTCATCTTAATGAAATGGAACTTTGTAACTTATTGTAGTTAGAAATTGTAACTTTGATATTGAATTCTCTTGCCTTCAACAAGCACACTGACAGAGAAAAAAAAAAAGAAATTGCTACTGTCTGTTGGTTTAAAAAAATGAAAAAAATATACTTCCACTGCTAGAGCTTCCTGTTAAGCAAGTGTGATCTGCAACATTTTTTCAACTTTTGCTAGCACTGTATACTATTGCATTTTAGGCTACTGTGAAGTCTATGTTTCTTGTACCAGAAAATTGTCCTTTTGACTTCTAGATCCTTCTTCCCTAATGTGTTTTGTATGTGGTTATAAAATTGTAGACTTTTGTGATTTTGCCAAAGTTGTAGCTAAATATTTATACACTTGTCTTGAATTTTTTTCAGATCCACCTAAATATTTAGACAAAAAAAAGCAGATTTTATTCCTTATGATGGCTATAAGGAATAAAATAGTCTTATCCATTGCAACACTTTCTTTCACATAAACACTTGCAGTCACTAAGGGAATTTATTTTGTAACATATCAACTATAAATATTGTATTTATCTTTGAAATTTTGTATATTGCTTTTCATCATTTTTTTTTATGTTCTTGTATGTATTGGTTTTTGTCCTGGCCTGGTATCGTGATGCTGAAAATAGCATTAAGCCAAGAACTGTTGCCTTCATGTTTTTCTTTTAAATAAATCAGTGTCTGTGCATTTCATTTGTACTTCATAAGGTTGCTATTGTTTAGCCTTTCCATCCTTTCTTTTTCTTAATTTTTTTTTTTCAAAAATTCAAATTCATTGTTTATTTTTATATTATTTTTAAGTTATCAGAACAAATAATTTTGAAAGAAAAAGTCGTTTGTTGTATAGTCAAATCAAAATTGTGCCACATGGCTGTAATGAATACTAGTAGAATATGTGCATGTGATACAGCCACAGAAAAGATGAATCTATTTTGTGGTTGCATTTTTTATTTCTTTTGTTTGTTTGTTTGTTTGGGTTTTTTCTTTATTTTATAATTTTTTTTTTTTTTTTTTTTTTTTGGGTTTTTTTTTTTTTTTTTATTTTTTTTTTTTTTTTTTTTTTTTTTTTTAATGATTGTAAAAAGTCATTTTTAGCTGCCACCCATGACTTTGCCACATAGCTGAACTGTGTTTACTGGAAAAATTCAGAGGCCTAAAGTTTAGAAATAAATTCACTTCTGATGTTTTAATTAAAATGTTTGCCACATGAACTTCTCTGATGCCTTAAAAGTGAACTTCTTTGAAGAACTTTTGTGCTGTTTTATCACAGGCTTACACCACAATTGTTAATCACGACTTCATTTGGATGATTTCTGGTGTAAAAAATAAGGGGAAAAAAAGCACAATCCTGGTGTACAATTCTGCCACTCCTTTATGTGTCGATTTTCTGCTGCACTCTGCATTCTCCCAAACTCTGCTCTGCTCAAAACCAGGAAAGGTTTCACGGGAAATCAGGATCACACCGAATTTTTAATGTCTGGGAGTTGTTTATTTAGGTTTCTTGGGGTTTTTTTTAGGGGACTTTTTGTAATCAACCGGTAGCCGACTGTACTTTTTAAACTGGAATGACCTCCGTTGTATTCCGTGGCTCTCAGTGCCAAATCCAGCCAGAGAAACGTGGAGTTGTTTTTATTTTTACTTTGCACTAAATCCTTTGCCAGCGCAGCACTGCAAAACACGTTGCAAACTGCAGCAGAATTCACCTTTTAACGAAAAAAAGGAGGGATCATTTTTTTAATTATTATTATTTTTTATTTTTATTATTGTTGGTTTTTTGTATTTTTTTTTTTTTCTTTCTGGGCAAAAAAAAAAATGCACATTTTAGTCGAGCTTTTCTGAAAGGGTTTAGAAGAACGGTTCAGTGTAGCACAGCTCTGTGAGCACGGCCAAGGCTTGGCTAGGTGGGAAAGCCTGAGAAGTCACTTTGGAACTGAATTGCCTCCGTTATATTTTCTCTAAGTAAGGTTTTGCTCTAAAAAAAAAATAAAAAAAGAGGTCACGTGTACATGTTAAGAAAGTCTGCAAGTTCCTTCATAAATGCAATCTGTTTGTGTTTTAGATTAATTAGTCAATGCACTCATCGCTTCATTGTCTCCAGACGGAAAGCTTCACTAAATGGTAGATTTTACTGTTAAAGACCCTACAATAAGATTGTTTTATCTGTACATTTTTTCATATATTTAACTGTATAAAAAAAATGTTCATTTTACACAATATTTAATTAAAGTATTTCTTGTCTGTGAATTTCATTTTTAGTAATTTTATCTGGTTTGATTATTAAAAAAAGTGACTAAACACAAAACGAAATGACGCAACACTGGGGGTTTCATTTCTAAATATCAGAATTTTTATTGCTTTGTTATGAAAGGGCCCAAACCCTTGACGTGGTCGTTCCAGTTCTCTGGGAGGAGGATGAGGAAGGAGATCTCTGCTCTGCAGTGGAAATCACTTGTTGCTCAGCCTTGGTGTAGTATTTATCCAAAACTGCTCACTTTTTGTGAAGATAACAGCAGAATATCTCTTTTTCTTATTTAACCAAAACTGTGCACTTCATACAGGCTTTTTGTAAAGCAAAGGTAACAATAGATTTTTTTTTTTTTTTACTATTTTAATATCATATTGTAGAAGTCTGTAAACAGGAAAAGTTATTTTAAACAAAGCACAACCCAAATTTTCCATGTGGTGGTTTGACACTGAAGGTTGACGTGCTTGTCTCTTAACTGCTCAGAAGGAAGCAAATTCTTTTGCTAATTATAATACTGAGCACAAATATTTCATCCTTTGGGCCACAATATGTGCAATGTGCATTTAATGGGTACAAAAATATATTTATGATGAGGTGGGCACGTGCAGCCTCGGAGCTGGAGAGAGTTGCAAAGCTTTGCCTGATGTACAGGTCTGAGTTCCCCACCCCAGATGCCAAATGTGCTCCTGTATCCTTGTGTGTGACCAGCAGCAGCAAAAAAAAGGGTATTTCCACAGGAATATGGGTCTGGCAGAGGAATGTAAGAGCCTGTGGTGGTAAAACAGGGAGTTTGTTATGGAGTTTGATCTGGTCATTAATCAGAGGGCTGCTGACAACTTTGAGAGGGCACTGAGAAACTCGGAGCTCCAAAGTAAAGGGATGGAGTGGAGCATGTGGATCCAGTGCCAAGGGACACTGTGTGCCCCAGCCCCTCCTTGGCTGTGGTTCAGGGATGGAGTGGGGAGGAGGTAAAACTCACTGCAGTCACAACCTACAGGAAAACTGGGATTTTTAACCATGCTTCCTTTCTTCTCCAGTATTTCCATAGTTTTCATGTCAGATGAAAACTGATTTGATGAAAAAAGGTGTTAAAGCTGCAGAACACTTTGGAGGATTAT